>PVKM010003294.1:0-59233 GCA_004027735.1 Carollia perspicillata
AAGTGGATTAAATGCTCCAATCAAAAGATGTAGAATAGCTGAATGGATAAGAAAGCATGACCCACAAATATGCTGCCTACAAGAGACCCACCTGAGGACAAAAGACCTACATGGACTGAAAGTGATGGGTTGGAAACAAATATTCCAAGCAAATGGATGGGAAAAAAAGGCAGGGGTAGCAGTGCTCATATCAGACAAAATAGACTTCAAAAAGGGCCACAAAAAGAGACCCAGAAGGACACTTCATAATACTTAAGGGAAGACTCCACCAAGAAGACACAAACATTGTAAATATGTATGCACCCAACATAGGAGCACTCAAATACATAAAGAATATTTTGGAGGACTTCAGAGTGATATTGACAGCAACACAATTATAGTAAGGGATTTCAACACCTCACTGTCAAAAATGGATAGATCTTCCAAACAAAATATCAACAAAGATATTGTGGTATTGAAAGGTGCCCTAAGTGAACTGGACTTAACTGATATATATAGAGCCTTTCATCCCAAAGAAGCTAAATATACATTCTTTTCAAATGCACATGGAACATTTTCAAAGACAGACCATATGATAGGACACAAAATAAGCCTCAACAAATTCAAGATAATTGAAAATATATGAAGCATTTTCTCCAACCACAAGGGACTGAAACTAGAAACCAACCTCAAGGAAAAAAGTGAAAAACACTCAAACTCATGGAGATTGAATAGCATGCTATTAAACAATGAATGAGTCATAATTGATCAAGAAAGAAATCAAAAAGTTCCCAGAAACAAATGCAAATAAACTCACAACAACCCAAAACTTATGGGACACAGCAAAGGCAGTCCTGAGAGGGAAGTTCATAGTGATACAGGGCTACCTAAAAAAGATAGAAACATTGACAACAAACAACCTAACACTATGCCTATAAGAACTCAAAGAACAACAACAAAGATAGCTCAGAGCAAGTAGAAGGAAGGAAACAACCAAGATCAGAGCAGAATTAAATGATATAGAGACTAAAAGCACAATTCTAAGGATCAGTGAATCCAGGACCTAGTCCCTTGAAAAGATAAACAAAGTCAACAAGCCTTTAAGCAGGCTCATCAAGAAAAAAAGAGAGAGGACCCAAATAAATGCAATCATAAATGAAAGAGGAGAGATTATAACTGATATCACAGAAATACAAAGGATTGTAAGAAATTACTATGAAGAACTCTATGCCAAGAAATTTAAAAACCTAGGTGAAATGGACAAATTTCTAGAAAAATATAATCTTCCAAAACTGATAGAAGAAACAGAAAGACTGAACAGACCTATAACAGCAAGTGAAATTGAAGCAATAATCAAAAAACTCCCAACACACAAAAGCCCTGGGTCAGATGGTTTCACAGGAGAATTCTCCAAAGCGTTTAAGGAAGAGCTAACCACTATCCTTCACAGACTAGTCCAAAATATCCAAAATGAGGGAAGACTCCAAAACTCCTTTTATGAAGACAGCATCATCTTAATCCCCAAAACAGATAAAGATACAACAAAGAAAGAAAAATTCAGGCCAATATTGCTGATGAACATAGACTCCAAAATCCTCAACAAAATATTGGCTAACTGCATCCAACAATACATTAAAAAGATCATACACCATGACCAAGTGGGATTCATCCCAGGGATGCAAGGATGGTACAATATTCACAAATCGATAAATGTAATACATCACATAAACAAAAGAAAAGACAAAAATCACATGATCGTATCAATAGATGCGGAAAAAGCATTTTACAAGGTACAGCACCAATTTATGAAAAAAATATAAGCAAAGTAGGAATAGAGGGAGCATTCCTCAACAGAATAAAGGTCATATGTGAGAGACCTACAGCCAACATCATACTCAATGGGCAAAAATTAAAATTTTTTCCACTAAGATCAGGAACAAGACAAGGTTGTCCACTTTCACCACTTCTATTCAACATAGTATTGGAAGTTTTAGCCACAGCAATCAGACAAGAAAAGGAAATAAAAGGCATCCAAATCAGAAAAAAGAAAACAAAACTGTCATTATTTGCAGATAGCATGATAGTATACATAGAAAATCCTACAGACTCCGCCAAGAAATTGCTCAACCTAATAAATGAATGTGACAAAACAGCGGGATACAAAGTCAATATCCATAAATCAAAGGCATTTTTGTATACCAACAGTGAAACAGCAGAAGCAGAAATCAAGAAAAACAATCCCATTTGACATAGCAACAAGAAAAATAAAGTACCTAGGAATAAACCTAAGGAAGGAGGTAAGAGACCTGTACTCAGAAAACTACACAACACTGAAGAAAGAAATCAAGGAAGACACAAACAAATGGAAACATATACTATGTTCATGGATCGGAAGAATTAACAGCATCAAAATGTCCATACTACCCAAAGCAATTTACAGATTCAACGCAATACCCATCAAAGTACCAATGGCATATTTCATAGACATAGAACAAACACTTCAGGAATTTATATGGAGCCATAAACAACCCTGAATAGCTGGTGCAATTTTGAGAAAGAAGAGCAAAGTAGGAGGGATCACAATACCTGATACCAAATTGTATTACAAGGCCACTCTAATCTAAACAGCTTGGTACTGCATAAAAACAGGAACATAGACCAATGGAGTAGAATAGAAAGCCCAGAAATAAACCCAAGTCTCTATGGTCAACTAGTATTTGACAAAGGGGGCAGCAACATAAAATGGAGTAAAAGTTGCCTCTTCAAAAAATGGTGTTGGGAGAACTGGACAGCTACATGCAAAAAAATGAAACTCAAGCACCAACTTACACCATTCACAAAAATAAATTCAAGGTGGATAAAAAATTTAAATATAAGTCATGATACCATTAATGTCCTAGAGGAGAACATAGACAGGAAAATCTCAGATATTCCACACAGCAATATTTTCACTGATATGTCCCCCAGAGCAATGGACATAAAGGAAAAAAATAAACAAATGGGATCTCATCAAAATAAAAAGCTTCTGCACAGCTAAAGAAAACAGCATTAAAATAAAAAGAGAACCAACTATATGGGAAAACATATTTGCCAGTGATACCTCAGACAAGGGTTTAATCTCCAAAATATATAAAGAACTCACACAACTCCACTCTAAGAAGACAAGCAACCCAATTAAAACAGAGCAAAGGATGTGAACAGACACTTTTCTAAGGAGGACATACAGAGGATTCAGAAACACATGAAAAGATGCTCAGTAACCCTAGCTATCAGAGAGATGCTAATTAAAACCACAATGAGATACCACCTCACACTGGTCAGAATGATCGAGACAAGCAAAGCAACAAACAAGAGGTGTTTGAGAGGTTGTGAAGAAAAGGGAACCCTAGTGTACTGTTGGTGGGATTGCAGACTGGACAACAACTATGGAGAACAGTGTGGAATTCTCTAAGAAAACTAAAAATGGGACTGCCTTTTGACCCAGCAATTCTGCTGCTAGGATTATATCCTAAGAACCCTGAAACACTAATCCAAAAGAACTTATGCACCAAATGTTCATAGCAGCACAATTTACAATAGCCAAGTGTTGGAAGCAACCTAGGTGCCCATCAGTAAATGAATGGATCAAAAAACTATGGTACATTTATACAACGAAATTCTATGCAGCAGAAAAAAGAAGGAGCTCCTACCCTATGCAACAGCATGGATGGAACTGGAAAGCATTATGCTCAGTGAAATGAGCCAGGCGGTAAAGGACAAATACCGTATGATCTCACCTTTAACAGGAATCTAATTAACAAAACAAACAAACAAACAAACAAACAAGCAAAATATAAGGAAAGATACTGAAACTGATAACACACTGACAATGACCATAGGGGAGAGGGGAGGAAATTTCAGGGGGAGCGGGGAAGGGTTTGCAGGAACTAGTATAAAGGATCCATGGCCAATAACAAGAGGGGGTGGAGATGGGAGGGAGGTGGGGAAACTTGGGAGGGGGGCCGGGGATGGGGGTAAAGGGCAGAAAACTTTACTTGAACAACAACAATTAAATTTAAAAAAAAGAAACCGAAAAATTAAACTCTATTTCTGTATACCCACTAACCAAAATCTATTGGAAATAGATTTTTTAAGTGCACTATTCACAATAGCACCAAAAAGCAGAAACTACTTAGATACAAATCTAACAAAATAGGTGCAAGGCTCATATACTGTTGAAATAAATCATGTAAAATCTAAACAAAAAAAATTGACACATTCTGTTCATAGATTAGAAAAAATCATTATTGTTAAGATACCATTTCTCTGCAAATTGATCTATAAATTCAACACATGTCCAGCTAGTATCTGTACAGAGCATATTTGTAGAAATCAACAAGCTGATTGTAATACATCTGTGAGGAAAATGACCTAGAAAAGCCAAAATAATTTTGAAAAAGAAAAATGAAAGTGTAAATGTTCATACTATATGATTTCAATGCTTACATAGTGTAAGGCCTAAAATTTTATGCGCTGCCTTGATTTCTTTGAGCCTTACATGGCCCCAGATGCCACGTGGTGAGTTACCCTTCTCTGAGCAAATACGTGCCCACAAGTCAGAAGGTCTCCTATGCTGGCTAGTACCAGCTGCTCTGGACCCATCTTCAACCTAACAGGCTTCATTTGTTTATTCCCTGGTATTCCACGGAATCATTCATACAAACCAATCACATTCTCCTGTGGTAACCAGGGTCTATCCTATCTTTTTATATTCCAAAGACTACTTCCTACAGCCCTGCATATTCACCCTGTTCTAGAATGCAATCCCATGACACACTGCATGGTGTGTGGTGTCCTTCCCAGGACTGAGAGTATACGTGACTAGGAAAGTGCTGTCAGTCTGACCTGTACAGTATTGTGTGTTGTGTGTCCTACCACCCATAGTTTTTAAGGCAGGAAGCCCTCCCTTGCCAACAGGATGAATAGGAGGTGTTCAGAAAGCTATAAAACTACTGCAATCAAACCAATTTGCTATTGATAAAAAGTCAGACGTATACATTAATGGACCGGAATAAGAGAGTCCAGAAATAGGCTCAAGCATACATGGTCAATTGATTTTCAATGAGATGCAAAAGCAATTCTGTGGACAAAGACTATATCTTTCAACAAATGGTGATCAAACAATTAAGTATCTTATTTTTAAAAAGAAGGAGGAGGAGGAGGAAGAGGAGGAGAGAATGAGAGGGGAAGGGGGGGAGGAAAAAGGATCTTAACCTTTACCTCATACTGTATACCAAAGTCAATTCAAAATGCACCATGGACCTAAATGTAAAAGTTAAAATCATAAAGCTTATAAAAATACAGTATCTTTTCCATCATGGTTTAGACAAAAGGAAAGATTTCTTAATGATGATGCCAAAAGTATGATTAATAACAAAAAACTGATAAATTGGACTTCATCAAAATTAAGAACTTTTCTACAAAATTTACTGACAATAAAAAGGCAAGCCACAAATTGGAAGATGGTATTTGCAAATTACATATCTGATAAATAATTTACACTCAGAATATATGAATAATTCTCAAAACTCAATACTATGAAAACACACATCTCAATAAAAAAATGAGCAAAAACATTGAGCAGACACATACCAAAAGAAGATATACAGGTAGCAAATAAATGCTTGAAAATATAGTTAATATCACTAGTCATTAGGGAAATGAAAATTAAAAACATTCCCATTAAACACCTCTTAGAATGACAAAGGAGGGAGAGCAAAAGAAGAAGAAAACAGATAATTCCAAGCTCTAATGAAGATGTGGAGAGGTGGAGCACGTGGAATTCAAATACATTGCTGGCAGGAATGCAAAATCATGCAGCCACTTTGAAAAGAACCTTGTCAGTGTATTATTATACTTAACCATATACTAATTCCTATTCAACTCAGCAATCCTGCTATTAGATATTGACTCAAGTGAGAAGAAAATTTATGTTCTCACAAAAATCTCTAAGCAAATATTTACAGAACTTTTATTTCTAATTGTCCCAAACTAGGAAAAAAAAAATGAATGTCTTTCAGCTGGTAAATGGATAAACAAACTGTGGTTGCTGTAGGGGGTATTAGTCAGCAATAAAAAGTAACAAACAGCTGATATACACAGTAACATCGCTGAACTTCACATGGATTATGCTAAGTGAAAGAGGACAGTCTCAGAATACTACATGCTATATGATTGCATATATGATATTCTGGAAAAGGTCAAACTCTTAGGACAGAAAATAGATAAATGCTTACCGTTGCCTGGGGGTCAGGGCAATAGCTGACTGGGCTATTTGGAAGATGATGGAACTGCTCTGTATCTTGACAGAAGTGGTAGTTACATGACTACATACATTTGTCTGAACTTGAAAAATTATACACAAAAACTAGTAAATTTAATTCATATAAATTATACCTTAATGAGAAAAAATATTGAAAAAAATCAGTGACCATAGTTAAAACGAATTAGAATGTTTCCTCATCACTTGTTTTGGGGCTTTAATGAAGAGTGGAGGGATCAGAGCAGTAGATATTGGTTGTGACTACTGGTATTCAAGATGGTGATTACTTATGTCAAGAGCTACTGTGAAGACTGGATTAGATAATGGTTTTGAAACAGTTTCATAGCTTATATTTTCTTTGTCCATTTATATTTAACAAATATTTATTGACTATATGGACATGCTGTGGACCAAGAAGCATGCCAGCCTTGGGGAATCACAGATAAGTAAGCCAGTCTCCTGCCCTAAGGAGTTCCCTGTCTAAGAAAAGAAGCAGGCATATAAATAGATCCCTACAGTAACACATGATGAAGCTGTCATAGATATAATTATGTGGTAAAATGGTCCCCAAAAGAATGGTTGGAGAAGTCCTCCATCTAAGGGGCCTAGAAAGTACTGCAGGTATTTGGAAGGTCATGAGCATCATTTATAGGTGTTTAAAATTTCTTAGTCCGTTGGTGGTGGGAACCATTGGCAAATGCTATTTGACAAAGCTCATTCTGTCTGTAGTGTAAATTTCTGTATGTCTGTGATGACAGATTGAGGTGACAGCAGTGGAAAGACCAATCGGAGACTGTTGGGTTAAAAGAGATGAGAAACTGAACTAAGGACATCGCAGAGGAATTTTAGAAGAACTACTTCAAGAACTATGATTTATTGCTTAATTAAATGTGGAAGAAAGAGAAAAAGAGGCCCATTTATTGGGTATAGTTACCATTTAAGCAGTCTAAGGACCACACAAGGAAGCTCAGATTTGATATAAGGAAGAGAAGGAGAGAGAGGAGAATGGAAGATGTGTGTGAGTTTAGTGTTTGAAATCCTAAGATCAGTATGTCTGTGGGGCTGTAAATGGAATGTCCAATAGGTCATTGTGTATATGGATCTATGGTTCAGGAAAGACATGTTGGAAAGACAGATATGATGTTATCAGGGAAGTGGCAATAGATAAAGCTGCATTTGCAGTAACTTACATTTCCTGCTCTCTAGGTGAATAAAAATAATAGCTGAAGACAAAGGTGATATTCAATTGATGATCAGGGACCAAAGCTTTAATGACAAAATATCATGAGTTAGTTTTCACAGTGTACATTTTTCTCGCTCCTTGCTTGTCATTCTGTTGTTGAAGCATGTTAGTTATGTCTGCCTCTTCCATTAGGTAGTGAATTCATTCACAGAGCTTACTTTTTTCTTACCTTCAGTTTTAAGCAATGTGTCTGGCATACAGCACACAGGCTTTTTTTAAGTGCAAAAATGACTAATACAATCTCTTGTCTCATTATACAGAGCACAGTAATTTACAACAACAAAAAAGTGAGTTTATCCGTGCTAACCCCCTGGCTTGAGTTAAACTGTAGTTCATCATTTCTTTTTTTTTCCTTTGCCTTCGGTTGATTTTCTTTTTTTAATCATATTTTATTATTATTCTATTACAGTTATCCCAATTTTACCCCTTTGCCCTCCTCTGCCCATCCCGCTCCATCCCTGCTCCCACAGTCAATCCCCAGACTGTTGTCCATATCCATGGTTCTTTCTTACACGCTTTTTAACGAGTCCCTTCCTCTTGTTTCCACCATTATTTTCAATATTAACCCTCACTATACTATGTGATGTGAAGCCAACATATTTAGAACCCTTAACAATATAAACTGAGTTTAATCCCTGGTTCTTCAATAAAAGAACAACATTTTTCTTAGATTTAATAAAAACCATACTCCTGCTTCAATCCTATTTACTCAATACATTTTTCTTTTTGGTGTTTTTGAAAATGCCAGAGTGTCTGTTAAAGAGACTGTGGGAAAGCATTTGGATCTAGAGGGGAGCCTCCTTATGCTCCTGGGTTCTGTTACCAACGCCATTCATTCTGGAAAATATAAGTTGAGAAGCAGAAGAGGAGCTTGCCCACATCAGTCCCTCAGTCACCTGAATGATTTTCGTCGCCTGCTTTGAAGTGTGCATCGCAATGTCTCCTTTGAGAAGAAAAGCCCCCTTCTACACTACTCTGAGACAGTCTATGAACTGACCTTGTTAGCAGTCTAAATGCAGTAATTTTCTTGCAGTTTTGGCTGGTGTCATGGCCAGATTCAGCACATTTCTGGACTCTTTCAGCCACCCAGAATAGAAAACTTGTGTTCAGGCTGCTGTGTGGGACCCAGGCTGCTGGAGTGGCTTGTGTTATCTTTGAAGCCCCTGTATGCATTCTGTGAAGAAGGAGGGTGGGAATCAAGGTTCTTTGGGCTCTTCTCTCACCCCTGAGCTGGAGAAAACAGTCCTTGGATAATCTCTAAAAAGAGTGTTGGGGAAGTGGGGACTCTTTAGCCCCATAAAGTTCTTGTCCAACCTCCTTTCTCTAAACATTATTTGAGAATATTCAGGATACTGCTGATGTCATTTGATTTTTCTTGTTCTTGTAGGGCTTGTCATATTGTTTATGTGAAGGGCAAATGTGCACAGACTTTTCACTCATATCCTGCATTAGTATTGATTTAGGTTGCTACAAAGTGGTAGGAAATGAGGGGAAAAAGATTCCTATTTCTCAGTCATGAGCCAATTAAAAAATTCAAAATGTATGTTATTGCTTCCTGGGAAATTTCATCTCAAAATAGATATAAGTACCCTTTCTACTAACCAATAAGTGATTACCTTGTGTTAATGCTCATAGTTATATTACTCAGCCTTCTTTTAAGGACTTTTGGTCTTGCTTTGAAATGGACATATTCCATATATTTTCTGTGTTAAATAGTAGGTTCTTGCATAAAATCAGCACAGTTACAAGAAGCTGGTGTTTATAAACAAACTGTAACACCCTCACATACATCTTCGTGGGAGTGAATGTGAGCATCTATGTGCATCTATACAAATCACACTAATACATTTATTTGCATAGTTTGTATTTGTGTAACACACAAATGTGCCCCACATGCACACACAGCCACATTATAAAATGAAATCTAAAATGAAATTCTCTATAAGTTACAATCAGCAGAGAGGATTATATCTTTGTGAATTGCTATTAGGAAATGATAATGACAGTTTGGAAAAAGAATTGACTGGTATTTTACGGCTGCTTCCAGATATTTTCCCTTTTGGGAGCGTAAATCTTCACGCAATCCTGCCGGTATACTGTGTATTTCTGCTCTGTATCACACTGATTTCTATCACTCTTCACTCTCACCAGTGAACACACTCCCATTTTAATCAATAAACTAAAAAATGTATCAATCTTAAAACATCATCAGTGAAATAATTTGAGAACCAGGTGAGATTTGATTAAGATTACTTGACATTTGTTGGTATTTGAAGATTACATAATCAAAAACAATGCATTGTAAGATTTCTTAAGAACACATCTCTTCTAGAAAAGTCTTCCAATTTAACAAAATTATATCTCATAAAGAATCTGTGATAAATAAAGAGCTATTGTTTAAAATAGAAAAATAGTTCAAATGTATATGCAAAAGTTTTGTTACAGTAATTCTTAGTCTGAGATTCTACAAGTACTTCTATGTATATTTTAATTTTCATTACATATTGGAATTATGAGTGTAGTATAAAGATTAACAGCACAACAGAAACATTATGTATATCTTAGTAGTCTCAAGCATGCCCTTCCACAATCCTGAGACCATATACATTTACTGTGATGGCTGGTATATTTAAGCTTCTGTCTGCCATTCACTATTTTTTTCTATTTGTACCATCTGTCCCCCTTTTTTTCTTTTGGACTGAGTAGGTTTTTTAATTAAATTGTATTCCATTTTTTTTACTTAGAAGCTAAAATTCCATGTTTCTTTCTTTTAATGTTTTTTTCCGGTTTTATTGAGATATAATTAACTTATAGAATTGTGTTTGTTTTAGGTGTGCAACATAATGATTTGATATATGTATATATTGTGAAAATATTACTACTCAGTAAATTTAGTTAATGTCTATGACCTCACAGTTTCAATTATTTCTTTGAGGAGAGAACTTTTAAGATCTACTCTTTTGCAACTTCAAAATATATGATGCAACATTGTTTACTATATTCTCCATGCTGTACTTTGTCTGTACATATTGATTTCTTTGGGTTTGTAGTATTCACTTCTAACTTGTTACTATCTACTTTCATGGCACATTGTGTCACTTCACCTACTATGAACCTTGCTGTAGTGTACTAGAATTTATCTTCTCTTAGTACTTATGCTATTCTTATCATATATTTTATTTAGTATGTTATAAAGCCCACAATACATTATTATTTATTTTTTTACCCAGTCAGTCATCTTTTAAAGAAACTTATATAATACATAAAGTGTCTTCTATATTTACCCATGTAGCAGCCATATCTACACTCTTTACCTTTTTTTTATACTAATGCATCCACATTTTCACCTGCTATCACTTCCTTCTACCTGGAGGACTTTCTTTCATATTTCTTGTGGGAGTATGCTGGTGAATTTTAGCATTTGTATATTTGAAGAGTCAATTTCACCTTCATTTTTTATTGGTGTTTATCTTCACCCATCCTTTCATTTTCATTACCCCATATTGAATTTTTGTAAAAATTTTTATTTATTTATTTTTAGAGGGAGGGGAAGAGAGGGAGAAAGAGACGGAAAGAAACTTCAATGTGTGGTTGCCTTTCATGTGCCCCCTACTGGGGGCCTGTCCAGCAACACAGGCATGTGCCCTGATTGGGAAACAAACCAAGGACCCTTTAGTTTGCAGGCCAGTGCTCAATTCACTGAGCCACACCAGCCAGGGCCCCCTAATATTGTATTTTAAGTGACAGGCAATAGGCAGCATATTGCTTGTTCATACTTTCTTTTCTTTTTTTATTTATTCACTGTGCCAATTTTTTAATTGGTGTATTTAGACTATTTATATTTAAGGTAGCTATCAATATGCTAGAGCTTGTCAGCCATCTAATTATTTGTTTTCCCTTTCTTCATTCTTTTCTTCTTTCCTTCCTTCTTTCCTTCCCTCTTCCTTTCATCCTTCCTTTTTTCCTGTGAGTAACTTGAGCATCTTGATTTATTTATAGTGGTTTGAATCTTTCAGTGTATTTTCTTAGTGTATTTTCAGTGTATTTTCTTTCAGTGTATATGTATACATACATACATAGGCTACTGGTATTGGTGTTTTGACACAAATTGAAGGGTAGAAAGATTACTTCCATTTAGGTCCCTTTACTTTCCTTCCCCTTTTAAAAATATAATTATTTCCTTTATATATATTGAGTACTATATCAAATTATGTTATTATTTTTACCTTAGCTATCAAATATGATTTACAAAACTCATTAGAAGGATGATCTATTATATTTAGTCTTTAAAAAAACATTTTTTCTTTATGGTTCTTTTCTTCCTGAAGTTCCAAGCCTTTCTTTGGTATCATTTTGCTTCTGTTCAAAGAATGACCTTTTGTCATTCATAAAAGATAGATTTGCTAGAAATATATTCTGTTACTATTCCTTCATCTGGTGTTGTCTTTATTCTCTTTTATTCCTGGAATAAATTTATGCCAGATATAGAATTCATGGGTAACAGTTCATTCCTTTCAATACTTGAAAATTCTGTTCTTCTGCCTCTGGCTGGCCTCCATGGTTTCATGTGAGATATCTATTCTAATACGTGTTAATCTTTCCCAGCAAGTAAATCATTTTACTCTGACTAGTCACAGAGGTTTTTTTTTTTTTTTTTTGTCTTTACTTTTGAGAAGCTTAAGTGTGGTGTGTTTGGGATGGATCTCTTTGGATGCATGGGCATTTACAGTGCTCTGTATGATGGTCCAGTTTTACAAACAGTGCAATGATGTTGGAATGCAAGCCTACTTTTCACTTATTTTTTTGGCTTCTGAGTGTTCCTTACTTTCTTTTCAGGCCAATGATACATTTAAATATCTTCTAAAATGTTGAACTCAACATTTTTGTTCTTTTACTTTTCAGTTGTGAGAACTGTTCATAGTATCTAGTTGACTATACTGCCAACAGTGGACATCCCTTATTGCTTAGATATTTAAATTTGAGACAACTGGTATTTTTAAATCAACATGTTGGTGTTGTGAATAAACCCAAGACAATTTGGTTATGTACAACTAAGGTATTCTTAATAAATAGCAATAGTCCTTAATATTTTCAATTTGGTTATGTACAACTAAATATTCTTAATAAATAGCAATAGTCCTTAATATTTTCAGAAAATTTAGAGCTATATATTTTCTCTCTATAACCTTGCTACAGGGTCATGTCTTTTAATATCTCAGACTGAATTTCTTTCAGAGATATAAACATTTACTATCAACAGGCACAAAAGCAGTAATATATCTGGTCCTATGTTCTTCACAAAGTCCCTGTTCCTAATCCTAAAGGGAACGTGGAACATATTTTCCATGAAACACCACAATATTCTATAGGTAAAATTCAGTTATACTTGATGTTAGTACTGGCATAGCACTGATCCTATGGAATTGATAGCTAGACGCAGCACTCCTGCAGAATCAGTTCTTCCAACTGAAAATGTACCACCCCATGGGGATATAGGGGGACAGAGTTCAAATGGTTGGATTATGTGTTTGCACAAGGGCTCTTCCTGTGCTTGAACACTGCTGATTTCAGCAATTCGCTCTCATTCTAACACTGATTTACTAGATAATACATCCTGGTGTTAATATGAGATAAAGATAGCCAAAGCACTAGTAGCCTCTCCAGGAGTGTGGGGTTTTTTTGTAAGAAATACTGGCTAACCATGCCTGGAGTTAGTGACTCTGAGGAGGGCTGCTCTGAGATATCAGTAAAAATCAGCTAACACACATGTGTCTCAGATGGCCTATGTAGAGGCAGTTTTAGCTTAAATTAAAGAGCCCTTACAAATAACCTATTTTCTGTTACATACTTTTTTACTTTTGTGGTGAGTGGTGTATGTTCATTTTGGATTCAATTTTCAGTCTTAACTCTTCTACTGACACAAATGCACATGCATCTATGAACTAAAGAAGTGGCCCAGAATTAAATTTTCTTAAAACCTATAATATAATATTCATTAAAGTTCTTACTTTTTAAAGAGTCTCCTCTTGAAATTATATTAAAAATGTACTGCCACTTTTGAAGTGTGAATAATCATTTCCTATTTATTTTTTATGTGTTGGAAATTTGCTTTTTGGAAAATCATTTTCATTTAAAAAGTGAAATTTTTACAAAATGCATTGAGTACCCTCTTTTTCTTAGTCATGGGGAATCTTTCAACATGTTTATTATTGTCTATTAGAACAATATATTTTATTCATGACATGTGAAGGTGAAATAATTAATTTTTAGTATTTCTCTGGAGTTGTTCAATGCTGGTTAAATTGAAAGCTAAAAATGTGTAAGTCTTTGCTGACTTCCTAAGGAGGCTTCTTAAGGAAACTGATTTATGGGTTTTTCCTTCCTCCATCTGGCCCCAGATTTTTTGGCACAAATCATAGCTTAAAATAGGTGTTTGCCTGTGGTCAGGCCTTGGTGCTGTTAATATCTATTAAATGCCTAATATAAGAACTTTTATTTAGTATTTTACATTCATGTAGCATTGAGCTCTTTGCACTCTTTGCACTGTTATTTCAGTTTAATGCTATGAACCACATAAAGCAAGTATTATCAACACCATCTTGCAGACAAGAAAGCTAAGGCCAATAGCCATAGTTACATAAACTGTAGGTTAAATTATGATTTAACCATAGGTCCTCTGATTCCAGGTTTGCTCTTTCTGTTCTTTCGTTGATGCTTTTATATTTTGATGACTTATAAAGTAAAACTGAATATAAAATTAAAACTTACATGCCATTTCAGATAACTAATGTATTTGCAAAACAAGATTTTTTTAGATGTCTGAGATTATCCTAAGTCTACCTACACAACTTCTTTTTGAAAATCATTTCTCTGGTCTCTGCTCTGTTCTCTAAAATCCAGTATTTGTGTCCCAACCACTTTAACTAAAACAGTTTTTTAAAGGAGCACTCTAATATGACTTTATATACCATTTTATAAGATAACCTTTGAGAATATGGAGCATAACTGAGGAAAGTATCAGGGAAGAAGATGAGGAATAAGACATCCAGAACATTATACTGTATTTTGCTGTGTATAATATGTACCCACATTCTGGGCCCAAACTTTCAGGAAAAAAATCTTGTTTTAATTTTTAAATTCAATTTTTATTTATTTCTATTTAGATACTTTTTTGTGTTATGAAGGAATTTTAGCATTTATTTGTAAACATATTATGGTACAAAAATATGCAACAAATAATTATAAATCACAACAGATACAAGGTACAAGAAATTTTAAAAAGAATTAAAAACATTTATATGGGTACAGATTTAGTACTAGCCATGTATAATGTGCATCCTTATTTTTTGGTCAAAAATTTGGGCAAGTAAGTATGCATTATACACGGCCAAATACATTAAATTGCTTAGAAAATACCAGTAGTGGCCTTGAAAGACTAGGTACTTGGAAGGATGCTCCCAAAATTTGGGAGATAGAACACTGGAAAAGTGAGAGGAATAAAGAAAAATACCAATTTTGTAGAAATCTAGTTTTAACTCTAATACAGGGTCATTTTTAAATTTTCATATGTCTCATGGAACACAAAGGCAATATTATAATGAGGTAGCTTTGTATATAGGGAAGATAATGTATAAATGTTTAGACAAATCTGCCAGAGTTCCCAATTATCTGTCCCAGCCACAGAGTGGATAAGCACTGACCGTTTCCTCCCTATATGAAACTCAGCACCAGCATTATAGGCTCACAACATGTGAGGATGTTTTCATGTGCCCAAGCTGGTCCAAAGAGCTTCTCTCCAAATATGATGCCTTTGTTAACACGTCAAACTCAAAATCAGAAACAAGTTAAACCTTCTTGTATTTGTAAGGGAGGACCCTGAAATCTGTAGGGTACTAAAGAAACAAGAGGTTATCTTGCATTCATTTACATTGTAGTTCATGGCATTATTAGCTCCCTTCAGCTATTTCAAGAAGTGTTTAATTTTGTCCCATCTCCTGGTCATCACATGTAATTTTCCAACAAGCAGTTTACTCTTTATAAACTACATTTTTATTTCTCTTGACTACAGAGAGCTGGATTGTCTGTTTTAGGAGCTGTCATTGTGAAGAAACAAGAGTAAACTAAAATGAACAATGTAAACATGTTTAAAAACTTCCCAAGTCTCCAGGAATATAAAGGAGAAGGTGTGGATGCAAGGATGGAGGTAGCAAGCTGATGGCTCTGAGCACTGTCATAAAAAGTGGAAGAGGAGAACTTATTCATGACAAGATTTGTGCCAGAACACATTCACCTCTGACAGCAGTGCTGTTGGCTTCTATCTATGCAACCATCAGAGTAGAACCCGCTAGAACCTGGCTTGCAGTGTTTCTATTTCTTGTATTGTTGCCAAGATATATCCCATCAGGTTGGGGTTTTTTTAGAATTGATATCTTATTTTATTATTTTTTTATTATTGTTCAGTTACAGTCGACCATTTCTCCCCATTCCCCTGCTTCTCCCCTGCCCCATCCCCCCAACTTAATCATCAATCCCCCCCCAACCTTGTCCATGCCCATGAGTCCTCTATTCATGTTCCTTGACTTCATCCTTCCCCTTCTTTGCTCATTATCCTCTCCCTCTTCCCCTCTGGTCACTGACAGTTTATTCTTTATTTCCAAGTTTCTGGTTCTGTTTTGCTCATTTGTTTGTTTTGTTGATTATGTTCCACTTATAGGTGAGATAATATGGTATTTGTCTTTTAATGACTGGATTATCTCACTTACATAATATTCTCCAGTTCCATTCATCCTTGTTACAAAACATAGGAGTTCCTTCTTTTTTTCTGCTCTGTAGTATTCCATTGTGTAAATGTACCGCAGTTTTTTGATTCACTCATTTCCTGATGGATACTTAGGCTGTTTTGGCTATTGTAAATAACCCTTCTATGAACATTGGGGTGCATGAATTCTTTTGAACTGGTAATTCAGGATTCATAGGGTATAAACCAGGTAGTGGATTGCGGGGTCAAAAGACAGTTCCCTTTTTAGTTTTGTGAGGAAATTCTATACTGTTTTCTGCAGTGGCTACACCAGTCTACATTCCCACTAACAGTATATAAGGTTCCCTTTTCTCTACAACCTCGTCAGCAATTGTTGTTCGTTGATTGACTAATGATGACCATTCTGACCTGTGTGCAGTGGTATCTCATTGTGGTTTTAATTTGCATCTCTCTAATGGCTAATGATGCTGAGCATTCCTTCATGTGTCTCTGTATGTCCTCCTTGGAGAAGTGTCTGTTTAGGTCCTTTGCCCATTTTTTAATTGGATTGTTTGGCTTGCTAATATGGAGCCTTGTGAGTTCTTTATATATTTTGGAGATCAAAACCTTGTCCAAGGTATCATTGGCAAATATGTTTTCCCATACAGTTGGTCCCCTTTTCATTTTGTTGATGTTTTATTTAGCCATGCAAACCTTTTATTTTGATATCGCATTTGTTTATTCTTTCCTTTATGTCCCTTTCCCTAGGGGACGTATCAATGAAAATATTGCTACATGGGATGTCTGAAGTTTCCCTGCCTATGTTTTCCTCTAGGACTTTTATGGTGTCACATATTATATTTAAGTCTTTTATCCATCTTGAGCTTATTTTTGTGAATGGTGTAAGTTGGTAGGTCGAGTTTCATTTTTTTTCCTGCAGCTATCCAGATCTCCCAATACTATATATTGAAGAGGCTACTTTTACTCCATCGTATGCTCTTGCCACCTTTATCAAAATTAACTGACCATATTGACATGGGTTTATTTATGGGCTCTGTATTGTATTTAATTGGTCTATGTGTCTGTTCTTATGCCAGTACAGGCTCTTTTGATTACAGTGGCCTTATAATATAGTTTGATATCAGATACCATGATCCCTCCTACTTTGTTCTTCTTTCTCAAAATTGCTGAGGCATTTGGAGCTGTTTATGGTTCCATATAATTTTTTAATGTTTGTTCTATATCTGTGAAATATACCATTGGTATTTTGATAGACACTGCATTGGGTAGACTGGACATTTTGATGATGTTAATTCTTCTAAACCACAAACACAGTATATGCTTCCATTTATTTGTTCTTCCTTAATTTCTTTCCTTATTGTTGTATAGTTTTCTGAGTACAGATCTTTTACCTCCTTGGTTAAGTTTATTCCTAAGTACTTTATTAGCAAAGTGGGAATAGAGGGAACATACCTCAACAAAATAAAGGCCATATACAAGAAACCCACAGCTTACATCATATTCAATGGCAAAAACTAAAGTTTTCCCACTAAGATCATGCACAAGACAAGGGAGTCCATTTTCACCACTTCTATTTAACATAGTATTGGAAATTCTAGCCACAGCAATCAGACAAAAAGAAAGAAATAAAAGGCATTTAATTTGGAAAGGAGGAAGTAAAGCTGTCACTGTTTGCAGATGACATGATAGTGTACATAGAAAACACTATACGCTCCACAAAAAAATACTACTTAACTTAATAAATGAATTTGGCGTAATGGTAGAATACAAAGTCCACATTTAGAAATCAAAGGCATTTTTGTACACCAACAATAAAATATCAGAAACAGAAATTAGGAAAATGATCCCATTTACTATAATAACATTGGGGTGTTTTTGCCTGTCTTGTAGTGATTATATCTATTTCCTTCCTACATTCCGGGACTGAAATTCTAGTCCTATGTATTTTAGTCTTGGCAAAACTTTTACAATTCAGCTGCTAGGCCTTGAACTTCCTCCATTCAGGAAATTTAGCCAACCAGAAATAAAATGATAGTGGTGGACAAGTTTTTATATCAGTGGCACTGCACTGGGGGCTTGCCACAGCCTGGTTGTTTATGGAGTCTCCTTTCAATGATGGTAAAACTTTCTTTTTCTTTTTGAAGAGTGTGTTAAAAAGCCATCTCAATGAGTACAAACTCCAGGAGACATTCCAAAGAAAGGTCCACATTTATAAATCCAAGGAAAGTTTATGAGCTGTAAACTTTGCGTGATTAAAAACAAAGGAAAAGGAGCTATCAAAACATTGCAATTTCAGATTCTAATCCTAAAACTCTTCTGAAAAAGAGTAAGGCAAGCCTTCAAGGAAAGGCATTTATGCTTCAAGAAAGAGAGCTCTAAAACAATACTGGGAAGGAAATGATAGCTTACTGCACCAAAAATCACCTCAACAGAACCTCCTTTTGTTGCTCTGAGAAGGGATTGGAATTTTGGTTCCTATACAAAGACTGCCAGGATGTCTTCAAAGATATCAACTAGGGATAAAGTATAGAAGAAAAAGTTTTTAAGGGGACCATCTAAAATGAATCACTTCCCATTAGAACACAATGCCAAATCTTTCCTCAAAAGGGATCAAAATAGAGTTCTAAGAGTTGAGTCTCTTTCCAATTTAGTGGGGATTGAAAAAGATTCGTATTTGGCAGATGTATGTCACTCCTCCGAGTGACTGCTCTCAGAGGGGTATTGCAGCTGTCAAGGCCATGAACAGTGGTAACAGTGGTGTTGCAGATTACAGAAGGCTCAGTAAACTATGGGGTGTGCTTTACCTGCAGTAGAATTCAGACTTCTGGCTCTTGAATAAGTGATCCTGATTGCTCTTTGTGAACAAAATTTGTCTTAATTAAAGCCAAGATTTGTTCATGGTTCTAATTCACCTGATTTTTTAAAGTGCACAAAATCTTCTTTTGTAAGATTTTAGGTTATGAAAACTTGAAAGAGTACTGTGCATAATTGTTTTTAACTTTACAATGAATTTTACCTGCATCACCACTAACAGAGTCTTTTCTTAGATAATAGAGAATTGTTCTGTTAGGGGAAGCACAATCAGTCTCTTGTCATTTTCATCCATCACTTCTAATTCTGTACTCTGAAGAGTGATAAGTAACCAAACCTCTCTTCTGAATAATCCAAGTAGAATATTTCAAAACAGCTATCAAGCTTTCCTTCCTCTTGGTCCACTATAGGCTAAACAATTCAGGTTTCTGCCTGTCAGTGAAATACTTATAAACACAAGTGGCACCACAGGGAACATTTTCTGAGTACATACTATACCCAGGAAGAAAACCAAGAATTCTACCAGGATAGTCTGTCTCCTCAGTTATAAGAAATGACACACTTTACTTTCTTGTAGCAATAGGTCTACAGGGTTTGTTAGAATTAGGTAAGGACTGAAACACAAACTGTTTGATAAGGGAAGCAGAATGTAGCATAATGGTTAGAGCACAGACCTTAGAGCCAGGCACTCTACATTGGAAGGCTTGCCCTTCCACTTAGTAGCTGTGTGACCCAGGACAAGTTATTTATCTTCTCTGTGGCCTCAGTTTCCTCATCTGTAAAATGGACAATAATTTTCTGTATCTCACAGGGTAAGCAGGGGAATTAAATAAAGTAATTTAATATTTGTAAATGCTTACAGGGGTGTTCAACCTTTTAGTGTCTCTGGGCCACACTGGAAGGAGAGCTGTTGTCTTGGGGCGCACATTAAATACACAAACATGAATGAAAAATGATGAGCAAGAAAAAAAGTTTTAAGTAAATTTATGATTTTGTGTTGGGCCTTATTCATAGCCATCCTGGGTTGCATGCAGCCCAGGAGCCGCAGGTAGGACACCCTTGTTATAATAATACTTCATACATGGTAAGTGTTATATAATTACTTATTCAATGAAAATGAAGAAAGAAAAGTAGTCATTTAAGAAGAAAGACTTTTTATGTATTTAGAAGTTGATAGGGAACAGTTAAAGAGTGGCTTCATAGGGCAGACACAGAGTGAAATTATCCTTATTGGACCAGGTCTCAGGAGTAAAGAGTTGAACCTTAAATTAAGCCATTGTTCCAGAGTTTAGGTTTAGGCACTTTTGCCATACCCAGTGGACCTAACACATACTTAAAAAAATTTTTACCAGTGAAAGCATTGTATGTTTGCCAAAAGTAATACATGATCTGTAAAAACATATAATATACTTTTATATGGTACTGACAATTCCTGACACTCCTCATTTCTAATTCTCTTCATAAGACTCAAGTTACCCACTGAAATCAGTCAGAGTTCTTTAGCCTATCAACAGATGCTTTCTGTAATTTAAAAGTGGATATTAAAATAAATTTTTGGCCTGATAGGAAGTGGGAGTGGGATCACAATAGGCTGTTTTCCTACATTCCCACTACAATACACCCAACACGAGAGCCATACAGAGTGTGAATGCACATGAGAGCCTCAACTCTTGACCTCATTTCTGACCAGGAGTCTGCTCCCTGGGGACATCATGCTGAGGAGCTGAATTTATTCCCTGACATAGAGATGTCATATGCTGCCTGTCCCCCACTGAGGTATTGGGAAATCACAGTAGTTACTCCTGCAGGGGGACTTAGAACATGACAAGTTTTCAATGAGCACTCAATAATTTTCCTTATAAAAACACTTTAATGGAACTTTGATGGTGGCATATAACAGCTAATGAAGTCATAAATGACCTTAATAGGCTGATATTTTTTCAGACTTTGAAAAATAGTTACATCATACCATCAGTTCCCCTTAATTAGAACTCAGGAAAGAATCCTTTACTGGACATGTCAGCATGACAAATGGTGGTCACACGCAGGGGTTTCAAATTCCTCTAAGAAGTGTGTTAGGTAAATATAGAGAAAGTACATTCCATTATCTCAAATAAATGACCAATGTCATGTCTGATATAGTTTGTTACCATGACAGTAGGGCACCTGGTGGCATTTAGCACAGTACTTTGTGTAAGGTATACATTATTAACTACACATTGGAAACCAAATATCAAGGAGAAAAAAACTGCAGAGTAAATTATTAGTATTCTTAATATGTAATCTTAGAAATGGACAATGAAATGGTTACTATGATAGAAATAAGGAGAAAACACAAAATTAAGCAATTAAAAATAATTTAAATGGTCAGTGTAGTGTTAAAATAGCTCAGTATCATTAGCATTAAAAAATGTAATTTAAGGACAAACCAGATATTAACTTTTTACCTATAACATTGGCAAAGATGTGAACAGTGAATCCCCCTCTCCACTCTCCAACATTGCAGCCTTCAGTCTTGTCCCCGGATTTCAACTTTGCCCTTTCAAACTTTTTTCAGCAAGTTCTCAAATGTGCTAATAGACAATTTTGCCTCTAGGTCTTCTTCCTGCTGTTTCCTTTGCCTGGAAGGTCTCTCCCCCACTCTTTGCTTAAATGCCTCTTCTCCCAACTTAAAATATTTCTTCCTTTTCTTTTGCTTCTTAAAACTTGTAACTTTTTAGTTACATCATTGTCTTGTTGCTTCTTTTCTGCTCTAGACATGGGCAGGGACCATGATGGTATGTTCATGGATGTCTACATAGAACCTAATACAATGCTTAGCATTTTATACCTGCTCCATTTATGTTTTTCAAGTGGGTGAATGAATTAATGAAGTGGAGTTATTAAGATTCTTTTAAAAATATTGTGCTCATGGCATGTTGAATCATATGAAAATATTTTTATAGGCAATATGGTCAACTATCACCAATTTCATAAGGTTCAAATTTATAATCATAATTTCAGAGGACATTTTTAATTATAAGTAGTAAAAGACATAGACATGTTTATACTCTTGCAACTTCTTTATCTAAGGATATATATAATATATGTAATATGTATAATATATATAAGAGGGCATGCAGAGGGGTAGCCACATTCACAACCTTATTTATAATTTAGTAATAATTTAAAAAGATGGAAACAGCCTAAATGCCCAATCCAGAACTAGCTAATGAACATGTGCATCCATGCACCAGAAATGCTTTGTGACCATTCAGAATTATGCTGTTTAAGAATATGTGTTTATAAGATACATTTTACCACATGAAGTTAAGAGAAGCCTATTACAAAGCAGTGTATATGATCTCTTTCTCTTTCTCTCTCTCTGTTGCACACACACACAGAACAAAAAGAAGTCCAGAGAAATATATTCCATCATATTATTATCAGTGGTTAATTTCTGGATGGTGGATTACTGATTTAATTGAATATACATGCATCACTAGAGAAATCAGGAAAATTCTTTGAAAATATTAAGTGCAAAGAATATTAATTCTTTGAAAATATAGTGTATTGAAATAATAGATAGATAGATATTTAAGTAGATGACAGATAAATAGGGAAGAGAGAATCCCTAGGAAATAGGGATTAGAATTTAATTGAGATTTACACTTCAGACCCTACCAAATTACAAGCAATTTGTAGTTAATATAGTTACATAACAGGGTTTCTAATTTATAATTGAAGTCTAGGGTAGTGGATCTGAAGTTCTACAAGTTAAACAGCTATTCTTTCTTTACTTTAAACAAAAAGGGCTGAGAACAATCAAGTAAAACATCCCTGATATCACACTACAGTGCTTTCAGGCAAACAATAGATTACACGTAGGGACATCCGATCCTTCTTTCTCTGAACTTATGGCATATTTGACCTTTATAAGAGAATTAAAAAAACCTTATCTTTAATAGCTCCCTGGGTATTTGTTTTTGAAAAATATTTTAGAGTTATAATTTTATTACCTTAGAAGTATAGAGACAACCTCAAAAAGCAACTGCGATCAGACAATGTAGATGCCATCCATGGCAACAAAATAGAGACTCAATAAATACTAGTATCCTCCCTCACCCCAGCTAAGAAACTATCAGAACTTTTGTAAAGTCAGGATCTCTTTGGGTCAAGTATATACACTCTAACACTCCATCCACTTACCAAATTGTGTCAAACTCCATTAAACACTATAGGAGGTTTTTTGAAAATTATTGGCAAGAATAACAATGTCTGTTCTAAGGGCGGGCAGTGAAAAGGGGGCTAAGAGAGCAGTAGGGACATTCTCCCACAGTCTTGCCAATGATGTTCTCCTTCCCAGGCCCTTAAAGATGAGAGGCAAGTGTGTGATTCCAGTTCCTTACCTATACCTTATTTGAAATGGCTCCAAAATGTGAAGCCTCTGAAATGCAACATTATTAGTTTTTCTTTAGAAATATATTTTTATTATTTAAGACAACTTTAAAGCAGTGGTTTATAGTGAAGAAAGAAATACATACCTGTATTATAGCAAGAATGCTGGTATATTTAACTCAGAGATATCTATTACTAAACATTTATGTGTTTTTCATTTTACAAAGGTCTCTGAAGAGTAAGCATTTCTGGGCCTTTAACTGCTTCCAAATAAGCAAAAGTAAAAATTCCTATAGAAAACATAGCCCTGACCTTTTTGCACATATAACCCAAACAAAAAGTTAGCTTTGAAGTGGCATCTTATTACATAATCATACTAAAAATATGCAGTAATATATATTCCTTTGAATGTCTTTCATACAGAAACATTGTTTTGCTTATCTGACTATCCTACCAGTTAAAAATGGATTATGTTTGAGATGTTCATATAACCACTTAATGTCAAAATACTTGAGAAATTACATGAAGAGCTTCTTCATTCCCAAGTATGAAATTTTCATGAAGGTTTCGACTATTAGAAAATATAACATGGAATTGCATTCCATTGATTATTAAGATAAAAAGCAAACAATGGGAGAAGATAAAGAAAATTTACAAGGCCACTTTCTGCCAGGCAGAACATCTGTCCAATCAATAGTAAATTAGTTTAAACAGCATTTACTTTCTAGAAGGTGCTGACCATGTGTATCATTTGTATCAGACATGTCTGTAAGCATTCCTACTAAACTACTGGCCAACTCTACATATAGAGTGAAGACTAATGAGCAATACAAGTGAAAACAAACAAAACCCTTTCTTTTCGTGTATGTTCTCTGAGGTGCTGCGATAGGAATCTGAGAATTTGTAGCATATGCTCAAGACTCCAAGTTTCTGATGCTGCCTACAATACGATAACTGCCATTTTGATTCCTTTGGCATTGTCTCATCTGCTGACTTCTGCAGATGAGAATTCTCAATTTGCAGTGAGAATTCTGCAAATTGAGATATAGCATGAAATTCTACTTAATTATCACTAAAAAAGAAAAGCACCAAATGAGATTTCTAATTAAAATTTTTTGATACTTATAGAGAAGTCTTTTTAACTTTCATAGTTGAAGAATCAAGCAGTGCAGTTAAAATCTAGTTAATAGAAAGTTGTCAACTCTTCTGTGCATTAAGTCTATTTTCAAAGAATTAGAATATGACAAAATACATTTAACACTAAAACTCATAATTTAACACTTTGTGAAATGCAACATTATTTAAAGTAAGCAGTACTAGCTTTTTTGTCTTTTGTTCAAACATTCAGTTTTTACTTGAAGATGTAGGAAAAGATATAAGAATCTGGTCAAAAGAATTCAGAATTTCTTTGTACCAGTGGCAACTCTGTACCTTTCTGAATCACTTTGGTAAAGACAGCCAAATGTGGAATCTCTCTATTCACACAGCACCAGAATTTCCAAATATCATCTGTGAGCATATGCAGTTCTTACCACACCTTTTCCTAGTTTCTTTTACTGAGCTCTATATTACAGCAGGTCAGTGAACTGAGATGCTCCAGCTTATCCCCCAAACAAGAATACTTTCTGTGGCTCTAATTTATATTGCAGCTGTGGTTAATGCCGTGAGTGTTTGTATAAAGACCCATGCATGGATACCTTTTCAATAGCAGCTGGGAGACTGCAGTCAGCAAAATCCTCAGCAAAGTACTGTCAGTCCTTTTGAGTCAGCACTAAAACAAACCAAGAAGTTTTTCTCTTCCCGTTAGTGCATTGGAATTAAACCATTAAACATGGATGAACGTGAAGTGTTGTAAAAGTTTTGCCCAAATAGGAAAGGCTGATGTTTAGCTTAGAGACATCGTGACCAGACTTGTAATACTCTGCACCTTTCAACCCAAATGCTTCATGTACTATTTCCAAACATTCCTCCACTTTGAATTACAACCTGGGAAGAGACGTTTTGGCTAGTAAAGTGGAGAACAAATGGATGCTGTATGGAAGGAGACCACAAATCTCTTTATGTTGCTAATAACAGGAGAACTTTTGGCTATTGTAATGCTACAGACAGAAAAATCTCCTGGTTTTAATATGTACCTGAGGACTAGAAGGTGATGGCATTAGGCCAGGGACTTGGCTTGTTAAATCATTTGTTCCATGGCTATCGCAGTTATTCATTTACAATACCCCTTTTTCATTTTTTATTCATAGAACTCATGTGCCAGGCACTGTTTAAGAACTGAGGATTTAAAAATAAATAAAGTAAAGTAAAACTCTGGTTTCTTCCCCTCAAAGGACAAGTGAGGAGCACTTGGTGAAGCAGAGAATTCACAATACAGCAAATCAAGTCCATGTATTGATTACATCATTCTATGGAGACTGTAATTGGCAACTGAGTGCAGTGACTATGTACGGGACTGCTCTCTGCTTGGGGGTGCTGTGCCTTTCTTTCTCTTTGTTCAGAACTCTCTCCTGTTGGGCATGCTTTATGCAAGGCTTTCTGAAGTTACACTTTACTCCCAAAAAAGAACTCACAAAACTCCTTTTCCTGTGAGGAATTTTGGTTTTACTTTATGGTCCCCCTTTCCCTTTCTATAAAGTGGAAATGGATATTTGCTTCCAAGCCAGAGCTTGGGAGCAGTCTGTCCTCTTTTCTAATGGTCTGTATGTGTGCCTGCACTTTGCTTCCAGTTGAAATCACATCTGAAAGGAACCATGTGTCCCCATGTGCAGGCATGGTATTGTTATTAAGAAAGTGTGCACTTATGAAATTTTGAATCTTCCCTACACTAAATGCATTAATCCACATCTAAATTCTTTGAGATTTTGTCTACTGTCATTGTTGTCAAGATTTCATTCCCCTAAAAATGCAGTTTCTATATTTCTAATTAGACCTAAAGCATAGAATGTATACTATAAAATAAAGGAAGCTGCTATCATTATCACCCCAGAAAAACTAATGTGTGCAATAGAGTTTATTCTGGCTTGAGTTGATCTGGGCTTCTGAAAAACCAGAGAGAGAAGAAGATTGTGTAGTCTGTCCAAGAAAGTTTTACCCTTCATTTTAGGTACTGCTAAGTACCTCAAATTGAAAATACTGTACACACACAGACACATACATATAGACTTTTTAAAAGTTTAATATTTGCTACATTCTTTAAATGTGTATTGATTGCTCTTAAACTCATTCAAATTTAAAAGTCAGGGATTCTGCTCTATGCCAAGAGATTAGTCAGACATTCTTATATGTGAATGTAATGTTCACAATGTTTATCAGTAAAGAGTGGGATTCTGGAGGAAAGGCTTGGCTGTCCCAGAACTATATTACATCAGACTCTCTCGAGGGCCCGGGGAGCCCGAGGAGCCCTTCCCCATCTGCAGCCTGGAAATTCCCCCTAAGTATCTTCCCATGTAACCAATTTCAAGTTCCTGTGTAGAAAGTAAATTCCCCCCATGGATACTTTTTGTGCCAAAAATTCAAGTTTCCAAAGAAGTCTCCATCAAAAAAGGTCTAGAAAAGAAAAGAAAATCCTGACATGTGAGAGAGTTGAAAGACAGTCAGATAACAATACTTGGAAAAGTGGATGATGGTCTCTAGAGAGAGCTAAGGATGCAAAGGAAAGACATTCAGGAAGTATGCAGCTTTCCTCCTTCTACTGTGTGTGACTCGGACAGCGAACACATGGCTGCTCCTTATTCCTTGTGGCTACTAAATGAAAAATAGCCCTGAGTAAAAGTTTTATTTTTTCTTTCACTGAAGCAGACTGGATGAAGGCTGTGTGGTATAGAGTGTATGTTTACCTGGTAGACTATACAGTTACTTAGGTATTTTTAATAAAACCTCAGGACTGCCTCATTAGAATGTTTAGTTTTTACTTTCTAGCCAAGGAATACTTAGCTTTGTAGATATCTGCTGTTGGAAATCTTTGTATGATGCCCACATCTTCTTGCTCTAACAAGAACATCTTAGTATCTTGATGTCTATTAATGTTTGCCATCTAGTCCTTGAGAGAGGATTGAGGTACTTGCTAAATCTGCAAAAAATAGCCTGGATTATGGGGGGGAGGCTCCACCCACAGACACCCCCCCCCCCGCCCCTGGCCACCATGGAGGAAAATAATGCTACCAAGACATGATCTGCTTGGGGAGGAAAGGTGGTTGATTTCTCAAAGGAGAAGGGCCAAGAACCTTTTCCTCAATGGGCTTTTATTGGGTTTGTTTTGCATAGAAATACAGGTAAAGCTCATTAATTGTTATCAGGCAGTAAGGGTCAAACAATAGATAACAAAGAACTCTGAGGGCCTATTTTGAGTCAGGGTCAGATAGGTAAAGAGCTACAAAACTTTGAGGAACTAACTCACTTCTTGCTTGGACCCTTATTTAATTGAGAGCATTCTAAACAAAGCAGGTTTCACAGGATTTTACACATTCTTTCTTAGGCCCGATTGCCCTAGGGAACCCCCTCTTTCCAGCACAGGGCAGTACCCACCACCAGCATTGTCTCAGGCTTAAGGCATTGTCTCAGGCTTAACTCGGGCAGGGGAAGTAAGACAGCCAAGAGATTAGGAGACTCCTTGCAGACAGAATGAGGACTCAGGCTATGTCAGAATAGCCGGGGAGCGAGGGTCCAGCACCCCCTCTCTGCTGCAGCCCCCCGAGTCCTTCCTTGAGGGCCTCCCAAATGATTGTGTCTGGCTTAGGTTGCTCCCCCTCTGAGGGGTCTTACCCGTCATTGACTAACCGACCAAGCATTGGGGACCAGAGATGGGTGAAGGAGAAGCAGTGCTCCTGCCAGGGAGATAAGCTTTGTCTCCTTAGTGGCTCACAGTCCGAAGGTCACTCACTCAGCCTTAACCAAGCGGGGTTTACAGCTCCTGAAACCAGGCAGAGAAGTTCCCAACACTGGACGCAATCTTTTTCATGAAATCTTGCTTTCAGTTTGTTTCATTTTCAATTATTCTCTTTACACAAAAGGCAGAGTAACAGTATCACATGGAAGTCTAATTATTGAGGCTTCTACATAGTTAGGTTCATTGTAACCTGCTTTTTCCAGTCTAGTTGATATAATGGACCTGGATATTCAAAGCCTCTTATTTTAGCCTGTTTCATCTGCCTGATTGAACTGAGCCATCCCAGTTGCTAACAGTCACCAGCAGTAAACCTCACCTACTAAATGTACAGTGGGACATTTGTGACTACCAGGTATTTAAAGAAAACCACCTAGTTTGCGATATTACCAATTTCCATGGTATAGATACTTTGACCATGGGTGACTCTAAGTTATGGACATGGTGCTACTGACTGAGGAGTTGGCAGGAGGCCTTGAGAAGGTGACAGGTGGCTCCAGAAGCCCCAGGTTGTGGTCAGACAAAAATGCCCCTGAATGTCAAACCCTGACTGCCTGTATCTCACTCAGGCTGATATTGGAGGACACTCATTTCCTGTAACTTTCCCATTACAAGTATCTACTTTGGAGTAGGACCTGAACCAGAGGGGAAAGCCTGGGAAACCCTTTCTAATATCTGAAATGAAAAAATTGGTTCCCTAAGCAATGGCAGCCAGTTGAAGAGGGTGTGCTAATTAGAATGAGTGAAGGACAACATAAAAGTCAAACCTCAGGTTGTATTCATCACCTTCCTTAAATATGGCTCAAAAAACCACAAACATAAATTTTTACATTTTGTAGAAATTCTTTAACTTTTATCTCCCTAACCTAGTCTCCTGTTTTACTTTCTTTATAGTATGTATGTGTGTGTGTGTGTGTGTGTGTGTGTGTGTGTGTGTATCTTGATTATTTTTATTACTTCTCTCCCAGTAAACTGTAGGAGCCATGTTCACTGCTAATATTCCCACTGCCTGGCATATATAAAGGCTCAATAAATATTTGTTGAATAAGTAACCTGTTTTTACTTGTTTTGATGGATGTTATTAAATTATGATTCCATTTTATTTCCAGAATACTGACCCAAAGGTAATATTTGACATTTTAGATCTTAAATGACATTTAAGATCATTAAAATTATTATAGAATTAAATATCTACACATAAGTGATGTTCTTAGGAATAAAGTAAGCTTAAAATCAAAATTTTAAAATGTGTGATCCCCGCCCCAAGTCAAGATGGAAGACTAGAAAGATCTTGGCTCACTTTCTCCCATGGACACACCAAAACTTCAACTACAATAGAGCAATTATTTCTGAGTATGACCTGAAGACTAGCAAAACAGATTCTCTTCAACTAAGGATATAAAGAAAAAAAAAACATATCAAGCAGGTAAGAGAGGCAAAATCATGGTCTGATCAAGACCCATGCCCTCCGTATGCCACGAGTTAGAGGAATATTATACTTATAGAGATACCCTTGAGGATCAAGGGGTCTGAGACCCATGCAGGACTCCCCAGCCTAGGGGATCTGCATCAGGAAAAGGAGCATTTGTAACATCTGACTTATGGTCAGGAAAACTGAAGGGCTGTGGGAAACTTTTGCTCTTAAAGAGCCTGAGAACACATTCACTCACTCTGCATTCTAGTGCAGAAGCAACAGTTGGAATAGTGCCTAGGTTATATGTGAAACAGATATACTGACCAATTTTGGGGTGTGTATCCACAAAACTTTCTTTGGGAATGTCAACACTGGTGGACACAAGTTTTGACAATCTCCATTAATCTGCTAATAGTTTGCCCCATCCTGGCATTCCTCTAACCCTCCTATCCCAACCAGCATGTACTAAATCCACCCCAAGGAAGTTCCCTACCCCTCAAGTACCTGGTGGTTGGCCCTCGGTAATCCCTGAGGCCCTCCAAACTGGTGCCCCACTCTGGAGGGGCCAGTCCTTGCACACCACCATACTCACAGCAGCAGAGACTGGGCCCCAAAACCAGTACACCAGAGGCCTGCTCTGCACAAATGCATACCAGTAGCTATAATTGCCAGGCCTCCTAGACAGGTGGACTTGGGGCCAACCCCATGAAACAATGCACCTAGAGCAGTCATTGTACAACCAGAAGTATACATGCAGCACATACTAGGGACACTGCTGGAGTACCTGGTTTTGGTGATCAGGGAGATTGTACCACTGGGCCTCACAGAACATATGTCTACTCTTTCAATACCTACAGGAGTAAATGATCTAGTTAATGCATAGAAACATACACAGAGACTTAGCAAAATGAGGAGACAAAGGAATATGTAGCAAAAGAAAAAAAAAGGAAAATAGCTAGATGAAAAGGAGATAAGCAATCTACCAGATAAACGGTTCAAAGTAATGATCATAAAGATGTTCACTGAATTCAGAAATGTGAATGAACACAAAGAGAATATCAAAATATAGATAGAAAACATAAAGAAGAAATCAATAAGAACTGAAGAATGCAATAATTGAAGTGAAAAAAAGTGCTAGAAGGAATCATCAGCAGATTAGATGATTCAGAAGAATAGATTACCAATATGGAAGACAGGGTAGTGGAAATCAACAATTTGGAAACAAAAAGAAAAAAAAGATTTTGTTAAAAATAGGAGAGTATAAAGGATCTCTGCGACAACACCAACCATACTAACATTGGACATTATAGGGGTCCCAGAAAAAGAAAAACAAGAGAAAGAGACAAAAAACCTATTCCAAGAAATAATAGCTGAAAACTTCCCTAATCTGGTAAAGGAAATGGACATCCAAGACCAAGAAAAACACAGAAAGTCCCAAACAAGATGAACTCAAAGAGACCCACACCAAAACACACCACAGTTAAAGTGTCAAAAATTAGACACAAAGAGAGAATATTAAAAACAGCAACAAAAAAGACAGAGAGAAAAACTGGTTATATACAAGGGAACCCCCATAAGACTATGAGCTGATTTTACAGCAGAGATGTTGCAGGCCGGAAGGGAATGGCACAATACATTCAAAGTGATGAAAGACAAAAATTCAAGCCAAGAATACCCTACCAGGCAACGCTGTCATTCTGAATTAAAGGAGAGATAAATAGTTTCCCATACAAGCAAGCTAAAAGAGTTCACCACCACTAAACCAGCATTACAAGAAAAGTTAAAGGGACTTCTTTTAGGGGAAAAGTAAATGTCAAAATTAGAAATGAAAAATATACATATGAATGAAAAATCTCTTAGTAAGGCTAACGTATAGTATAAGTAGGAGATCAAGCACCAGTAAGGGCAGTCTGAAAATTAAAAGACAAAAGTAGTAAAAGCATATATCAATAACAATTAGTTAAGGGATACACACAATATGTAAAATATGATGTCAAAAATATAAAATGTGGAGTGGGAGTAAAAGTGTGCTTTTGAAATGCATTAGAATGGAAGTGATCGTCAATTTTAAGTACAATGTTATATACGTAGTGTGTTAAACATAAATCTAATGGTAACTACAACCAAAAACCTATAATAGATACATGAGAAATTAAGAAAGAGGAAATCAAATATAACACTAAAGAAACTCATCTAAACATAGGAGAAGAAAGCAATAGAATAAGAAAGGAACAGAGAAGAACTACAAAACAACCAGAAAACAACTTTAAAAGAGGAAATAAGTACACATTTATCCATAATTAGCTTTAATATGAATGTATTATACTCCAAACAAAAGACACAGGGTAGATGAATGGATTAAAAAAACCAAGATCCATTCATATGCTGCCTACAAAAGACTCACTCAGATCTAAAGACACACACACAAACTGAAAATGAAGGAATCAGAAAAGATATATCATGCATATGGAAACAAAAAGAACACTGGAGTTGCAATATTTTAATGCTTTAAAACAAAGACTGTAACATGAGATAAAGAAGGGCATAATGATAAAGAGATCAAGTGATCCATCAAGAGGATATAACACTTATAAACATCTATGCACCTAATATAGGAGCATGTAAATACACATAGCAAATACTAACTCATATAAATGAAGAGAGTGACCATATCACAATAATATTATGGCACTTTAAAACACCACTTTTCATCATTGAGTGCTTTGTCCAGGCACATTAGATCAGGTGAAATTATATTAGACCATTTTATATACATAAACTTTGTAAACACTTATATATAAACACTTATCCAAAACATTAGAACATACACTCTTTTCAAATGTACATGGAATATTCTTCAGGACAGATCACACATTAGGCCAGAAAACAAGTCTCAGTAAATTTAAGAAAATTGAAATCATATGCAGGATTTTTTCTAGCCATGATGTTATAAAACTAGCAATCAATTAAAAAAATGAAAATTGAAGAAAAATGCAAACACATAGAGGCTAAATATCATGCTACTGAACAATCAGTTGGTCATCAAACAAATCAGGAGAAAATCAAAAAACCTTGTAATAAATGAAAATGGAAACACAATGTTCCAAATCTGTGAGATGCAGCAAAAGCAGTTATAAGATGGAAATTTATAATGATACAGGCTGACCTCAAAAAACAAGAAAAAATTCAAATAAACAAATTAACCTTATATATATAAAATAATGAGGGAAAAAAAGAACAAACCAAGCCAAAAGTTACTAGAAAGAAGAAATAATAAAGATCAGAGCAGAAATAAATGAAATAGAATCTAAAAAAAATAGTGGGAAAGAGCAATGAAAGTAAGGGCTGATAAGCCTTTAGCTAGATTTATCAAGAAAAAAAGAGAGAGGATTCAAATAAATAACATCAAAACTGAAAGAGAAGTGATAACCAACACCACAGAAATACAAAGGATCATAAGAGGATACTAAAAACAGTTATATAACAACAAATTGGACAACCCAGGAGAAGTATACAAATACTTAGAAACATACAGTCTTCTGGGACTGAACCAGCAAGAGACAGAAAATCTGAATGAAATGACTATTAGTAATAAAATTGAATCAATAATCAAAAACCTCCCAACAAACAAAAGTTCAGGATGAGACAGCTTTAAAGGATAATTATACTGAACATTTAAAGAAGAATTAATACCCGTACTCAAACTTTTCAAAAATTGTGAAGAGGAAGGAACATGTTCATGCTCAGTCTGTGAGGCCAGCATTTCCCTGATAACATAATCAGACAGACACTACAAGAAAACAAAATTACAAGCTATTATCACTGATGAACATAGATGCAAAAATTCTCAACAAAATATTAACACTTCAAATTCAACAATACTTAAAAGGATCAGGATCAAGTGGGATTTATTTCAAGAATATAAGAGTCATTCAATATTTGCAAATCAAACAATGTGATATACCACATCAACAAAACAAAGAATAAAAACTCATATTGTCTCAATAGATGCAGAAAAGGCACTTAACAAAGGTCAGCATTTATTTATGATAAAAACTCAACAAAATGGGTATAGAGAAAACATGCTATAATATAATAAAGGTCACCTATGACAAACCCACAGTTAACAATATGCTCAACAGTAAAAAGGTGAAAACTTTTTATTCAACATAATAGTAGAAATTCTAGCCACAGCAGTTAGACAAGAAAAAGAAATAAAAGTCATACAACCTGGAAGGGAGGAAGTAAATCTGTCTCTATTTGTAGATAATATACATACATAAAAAATCGTAAAGACTCTACCCTAAAACTATTAGAATAAATTAATTCGGCAATGTTTCAGGATACAAAATTAACATAAAAATACCAGTTGCTTTTCTATACACTCGTAAAAATCTGTCAGAATGAGAAGTTGAGAAAACAATTACTTTACAATTGTAAAGATAAAACAAGAATAAATTTAACCTAGGGAGTGAAATACCTATACTCTGAAATCTATAAGACATTGATGAAAAAATTTAAAGACAACACAAATAAATGAAACTATATACCTATACCATGATTTGGAATAGAAGAGTTAGTATTGTTAAAGTGTCCGTACCACCCCAAATAATCTACATATTCAATACAGTCTGTATCAAAATACTACTGACGTTTTCAAAGAACTAGAACAATAATCTAAAAATTGGTATGTAATCAGAAAAGACCTTGAGTGGCCAAAGCAATCTTGAGAAAGAAGAAAAAGTTGCAGTCATCGCTCTTACTGATTTCAGATTATACTATGGATCTATAATAATGAAAGATATATAGTACTGGCACAAAAAAAACAGAGACATAGACAGATGAAACAGAATAGAGAGCTCAGTAATAAACCCACATTTATGTGACCTATTAATCTATAACACAGGAGGCAAGAATATACAATGGGAAAAATAAAATTTTCTTCAATACATGGTATTGGGAAATCTGTACAGCTGCATGCAAACAATGAAACTGGACCACTTTTTTATGCCATATATAAAAATAAATAAAAATTGGAATAAATATTTATATGTAAAAGAAGAAACCATAAAACTGTTCTTTTTAGTCAAAATATTTTAAAATTTATTGATCTCTTGCATTCACAAAATTGGATAATTATTCTCTAACATTATGCACTAGTTATAATTATATATACTTTAAAATATTCTAACATCTAAATATAAATTGACAAACAAAAAAGTTACCTTCGTTTGCTTCAAAAACTCTTGAAATATGCTATTGTTTCATATATAGCACTTTTTATGTAGAAACCATAATACTCTTAAAAGAAAACATAGGCAGTAAACTTTTTGACATTAGCCTAAGAAATATTTTGGGGAGTATGTTTCCTCAGACAAGGAGAACAAAAGAAAAAATAAACAAATTGGATGACAACAAATTAAAAAGTTTGCATCATGAAGGAGACCTTCAACAAATCAAAATGGCAGAAGATATTCTTCCACTGAATGGGAAAAAATATTTGAGAATAATATATCCAATACAAGTTAATGTCCAAAGTACATAAGAATTAATACAACTCAACATTAAAAACAATCCAATTTAAAGAAATTGGGCAGAGGACCTGAGTAGATATTTTTCTAATGATTTTCCAAATAAGACATGCAGATGGTCAACAGACACCTGAAAAGATGCTCACCATCACTAATCACAAGAGAAATACAAATTAAAACCACAATGGTATATTACTTCACACCTGTCATATTGGCTATTATAAAAAAAGGCAAGACATAACACTGCTGGTGAGGATATGGAGAAAAGTGAACCTTTGTGTACTGTTGGTGGGATTGCAAATTGGTTAATCCACTATGAAAAATAGTATGGGGGTTCCTAAGAAAACTAAAATAGAACTATCATATGATTCAGCAATTTTACTTCTGGGTATCAATCTGAAGAAAGCAAAAACTAATTTGAAAAGATATATGAACCTCTATATTCAGTGCAACATTATTCACAACAGCCAAGGTTCATCAGCAGTGGAAAAGAAGATGTGGTATGTTTATGGTGTGGAATATTATTCAGTCACAAGAAGAGTGAAATGCCACTGGCAACAACATGAATGGATTTAAGGGGTATTATACTAAGTAAAATAACTCAGGCAGAGGACAAATTAGGCATGATTTCACTTATATATTGAATATAAAAAACAAAACAACCCTGGCTGGTGTAGCTCAGTGGATTGAGCATGGGCCTGTAAACCAAAGAATCACAGTTTGTTTTCCAGCCAGGGCACATGCCTGGGTTGCAGGCCAGTTCCCAGAGTGGGACGCATGAGAGGCAACCATACCTTGATGTTTCTCTCCTTCCCTTCCCCTCTAATGATATATAAATAAAAAAATCTTTTAAAAAAGTAATGTTTAAAAAACAAACAAAATAAGACAGAAATAGATTCATAGATAACAAATTGATGGTTGCTGGAGGAGAGGGTATGGGGATGGGCAATAAAGGTGAAGGGTATTAGGAGGTGTAAACTTCTATTGTAAAATAAATAGGTCACAGGCATGTAATGTACAGCACAGGGAATATAATCAATAGTATTATAATGGCTTTGTACCATGACAGATGGTTACTAGATTTATCACAGTTATTACTGTGTAATGTATACAAATATTAAATAACTATGATGTGTACCTGAAACTCATATAATATTGTATGTCAGCTATACTTAGAAGGGAAATATATAAACAGAATGACAAAACATTTTAAATGTGTAACATATAGTGAGATGAAATACTTTATGTACATTTAATATTCTATAATATATCACAGCATATATTTTTATCAATTATATTAAAAATGAAAAACAATAAACCACCTGGCTGTCCATGTAATAAGTATTTCAGTTTTTTGTCTACATTTTATATTTGACCCCTGTTTATGGAAAACAAGAACTAAGCTGCTATTATAAGTTCAAACTAAATATACTTCATGAGTTTTTCTTTTTCATAAAATTTCCAACTAACAAAATGTCTGCCAGAGTTTTTTATTTAATTTTTACAAGTGAACATCACCATTTGGCACATACTTCTGGCAATGGGGAGTTTGCAGTTAGTGTAAAGAAAGCCACAAACCACATGGAGGAACTGCAATGCTGTATAAGATCCCCAAAGGAATGTAAAAGTGAAAATCCTCATCCTGCAAAACTCAGCATCCTCCACTGAATACTTGCCAGTGTTCTATAAATATTGGCAAATAAGAAAACTGAAGTAACTCTGTTTTCTTCCTTTTCTCAAAAAAATATAAGCACATTTTTATTGGAGAAAATAGTTGACTGTTCAACAAAACATGTTTGAACTTCAAGGGTCCACTTATATGTGAATTCTTTTTTCAATAAATACTGTAGACTTTTTTTTATTCCATGGTCAGAAGTCTATGGATGCAGAGGGGTCTTAGAATCAATTCCCCCATGGATACTGCAGGATGGTTACATTTGGGGGGGAGTCAAAATTTATATGCAAATGGGGATTTTCAACTGCCCTGAGATTAGCACCCCTAACATCTGTGTCATTCAGGGTCTACTGTACAGTTGTGTTTTAAGACAACTTCCTGGTCTGTGCTGTGTTTCAGCACTCCTTTTTTTGTGTGGTGTGCAGCTGGGACCAGCAGCATAGAGATTATACTCTTTTATTTTCTGCAAAAGTGGCAGAATCCCTTACATGCAATTCATGTTCTCCTGTGTGTTTTTAAGGGACAACCTCATAAACACCAAACTGAATACTTTTGTAAGCTTAGTGAGCTCTTTATGAAGGGCTTAAGTTTAAATGAATGAAGTTATTTATGGGTTTAACCTAAATATACATTTTATACCTTTCCCATAAAATAATTTTAGGTGTGTTTTTGCAAACACACACTAAAAGTAAAAGCATAGAATACAATGTGCATTAACTGAAACAAATCACTAAACATAACAATGTGCCAAATTAAAAAGAGAAATGATGCTAAAGCTGATTTCTCTACATGCGCCTTTCTGCTGAAGTGTGTGTGTGTGTTTGTGGTGGGACAACTCATGGAGAGGGGAGATTGGGCTGTGGCTGTTCTGCACATATAGGGTCCTTAGACTCCCAAACATTGCCTACATTGCAGTATTGTTCATTTAAAGTGGTAGTTGAAAGCCTTTTATTAGTATCAGCTACTAGTTATCTACCACCTACTTTGTGCCAGACACTGTACAGATGCTTTGAATATACAATTTTATTGTATTCATGCAAAGATCCTGTAAATCCTCATTTTTGAGATGCCTTGACTAACTCATAGACCTTAAGTGAGTATCCCAGTGTCGTAGAATACCACAACAAATGGCGATGTAGAGATTCAAGGCCAAAGTTATTTTGCTGCAGGTGCTGAGTTCTTACTGTCTGCACTACTGAATTTTCAGGTACTTCATTTTTGGTTTTGGCAGTAAACTAACACCCTGAACTAAAGGGAAATAATCATTGGTGTCATCTACTCAAGGTATATGAAATAGCAAACTAGTTGAAGAAATGATAAAAGTTACATAACATTGATAAAGAAATGTAAATTTTTATATAGAACATATTGTGTATTTGAATATTTTATATTAATAAAATATACAACTTTTATTAGAGAAAATAAATGCACATGATTAAATATTAATTTATAAAGCTATTGTAACATATATGAATCAATACAGCCAGGTCCCTGATGTCTTCATTAGGGAGATTCTCTAACTTGGTCTCCTTGATCTCAGGCCTTTCTTCTGATGGGCTATTTATGAATTGTCAGAACATTGTCTCTCACCCTTGTTCCTGAAAGCTGAATACCACTGGAAGTGGGTTGCAGACTGTGATTAACAATTAACACTCTCTAATAATTTTCCTATAGATCTTTACCTCATTAAATTTTTATCTTAAACCATCAAATGAAGTTCATATAAAAATGATCAGGATGAAATCTTGTGCAAGCATAAGAACTTCAAGTAAACTAGAGAACTGTTACATTAAAGAAGCATAGTATTTCAGAAGTCCAAAGTCAAGTTTAAAGAGGTTTTTTTTGGCAAATGTAATAAATACTTATGAGACTGTGTAGGAAGCTCCCATTCATCTGGCTTTGAAACAACTGAAATTATAGTTACCAGAAATATCTTCTATAGTCAACATTCGTGAGAAAGAAAACACATTAATAATGGATATCAGAAGTTTGTTTTTTAAAGTATATTTCAAATCATATCATGGACACAGTTCAGAGACAGCCCAGTATTCCACACTTCTACAGTAAAGATTTGTTCTTCATACTGAAGAACATGGCTGATATCCTTAAGTATCTTCTAAATCAGGGGTGTCAAACTCATTTTCACCAGAGGCCACATCAGCCTCAAAGGTTGCCTCAAAGGGCCGAATGTAATTTTAGGAGTGTATAAATGTAACTACTCCTTAACTAGGGGCAGGGACCTTGGTGCTGCTGCCAGGTAGAAACAAGGTGCCAGGCCAGATTCGGCCTCGGGGCCTTGTGTTTGCCACCTGTGTTCTAAATTGTCTAAAACAGATAGTTTTCTTTGTAAAATTTTGGTGCTCTATGTAATATAATTCCTTCAAAAGAGTAATCTTATATATGGACTGTGCAGTAACTTCTTTTGTCCAAATAGGCAACTACCCAGGATTCTTTTCCATGGACCCATTGCTCACATCTACTTTGCCCTATTTAAGAAGCAGGGCATAAAGTGCCCAGACTGTCGGCCCATTCTGTGCTGCAAATATGGTCCCAAAGCATTCTGCCTGATCTCTTCCTTCTGGCCTCAGGATCCTCTACCTGCTCAGTTCCCCTGAGATTCTTGAAAATAGATTGTGTGTGTGTGTGCTTCTCTCGTCCAGTGTGCCCATAGCTATTTAGTGGTGAGCTAGTAGAAAATAGCATCACGGACTACCAGTCAGACCCAATCTTAAACCAGAAATTTTATAGTCAATTATCTTTAAAAATACATTATTTGGTGAGGAAACCAATTATTTAGAATTTACATTTCATTTTACAGTAATTTGAAGGTAGTTTTTCAAAATAAAATATTTTAAGATGGTGAACCATCCTTCATTCATAGATTCTTGCATATTTGTGAGTAGACTTGTATAAAATTTGTGAATAGGCTTGTCCTAGTCACTACAAAGAGTAAATTATGGTAATTGTTTTTTGAGACAGACCTTAGTCAACTGAGGTCATAGCATAAAATATGCAGTATGCTCATTCAAGACCTTCTGGAGTTGAGATATTTGGGTATTAAAGAATTTATGAGGATTAAAGAAACAAATGTAATATTTGTTCCCACCTATTAGGGCAACAAATATATAAATTAAAACCTGAAAAGCTAAAATGATAGAAGTACTCCACACATTGTATGTATAATTGCAAAAATGTGGATATAATTTATATATTAATTACTGAGGACTTGTACTTTGTTAAATCGTAAAATATTGTATGAGCATTAAAATAATGACATGTGACTTCTGGCCAAGATGGAGGAGTAAGTAGGTACACTTTGCCTCCTCGCACAACCAAAAGCAAGACAACAACAAATCTAAAAACAAAAAATAACCAGAACTGACATAAAATCGAAGCGTATGGATGTCTGACAACCAAGGAGTTAAAGAAGAAACATTCATGCAGACAGGTAGGCAGGGACAGAGATGGGCAGTTGGGGCACAGAGGACTCACCACAAGGTGGTGGCTGGAGGACCAGAGTGGGCAAGCAGGTAGCTGGTGGAGTGAGTGGTCCCACATATGTGTGTGGATAAACTGGGAGGAACAACTAGGGAGAAAAACAGACTGTGCAACCCAGGGTACAATGCGGGGAAATAAAGTCTCAAAACCTCTAATTGAAAAAACCTGTGGAGGTTAAGGTGGTGGGATAAACTCTCAGCCTCACAGGAGAGTTCATTGGAGAGACCCACAGGGCCCGAGAACATATGCAAACCCACCTACCTGGAAATTAGCATCAGAAGAGCTCAATTTGCTTGTGGGTAGCAGAGGAAATGACTGAAAGCTGGCTGAGAGCTGAGCAAGTGGCACTGTTCCCCCTCTGACTCATTTCCCACATACAGTGCCACAACACAGTGACCTGGGTTGCCCTATCCTGGCAAATACCTAAGGCTCCGCTGCTTACTATGTAGCAGGCAAGCTAAGATAAATAAATAAATAAATATATATATGGCCCAAATGAAAGAACAGATCAAAACTCCAGAAAAAATACAACTAAGTGATGAAGAGATAGCCAATCTATCAGATGCAGAGTTCAAGACACTGGTAACCAGGATGCTCACAGAAGTGGTTGAGAATGTTTGCAAAATAGAGGAAAAAGTGAAGGCTATGAAAAGTGAAATAAAGGAAAATATACAGGGAACCAACAGTGATGGGAAGGAAATTGGGACTCAAAACAACAGTATGGACCAGAAGGAAGAAATAAAGATTCAACCAGAACAAAATAAAAAACAAGAATTCAAAAAAATGAGGTGAAGCTTAGGAACCTCTGGGACAACTTTAAATATTCCAACATCTAAATCATACTGATGCCAAAAGGAGAAGAAGAAGAGCAAGAAAATAAAAACTTATTTGAAAAAATAAAGGAGAACTTCCCCAATCTGGCAAAAGAAATAAGAGTTCCAGGAAGTCCAGGAAGCTCAGAGAGTCCTAAAGAAGTTGGACCAAAGGAGGAACACACCAAGGCACAACATAATTACATTGCCCAGGATTAAAGATAAGGAAAGAATCTTAAAAGCAGCAAGAGAAAAGGAGAGACATTTGCCTACAAAGGAGTTTCCATAAGACTATCAGCTCATTTCTCAAAAAATCCTTCCAGGCAAGAAGGGGCTGGAAAGAAGTATTCCAAGTCATGAAAGACAAGATTACTCTCTGCAGCAAAGCTATCATTTAGAATGGAAGGGCAGATAAAGTGCCTCCCAGATAAAGTCAAGTTAAAGGAGTTCATCATCACCAAGCTCTTGTTATATGAAATGCTAAAGGGACTTATCTAAGAAAAAGAAGATCAAAACTATGAACAGTAAAATGACAACAAACACACAACTATCAACAACCAAACCTAAAAAGTACAAACATGAACTAAGCAAACAACTAGTAACAGTAACAGATTCATAGAAATAGAGATCACATGGAGAGTTATGAGCAGGGAAGTGGAGGGGAGAGTTGGGGGAAAAGGTACAGAGAATAAGAAGCATAAATTGTAGGTACAAAATAGGCAGGAGGAGGTTAAGAATAGTATGGGAAATGGAGAAACCAAAGAACTTATATGTACAACCCATGAACATGAACTAAGGTGGGAGAATAATGGTGGGAGGGGCAGTTCAGGGCAGAGGGGAATAAAAAGGAGGAAAAAATGTTACAACTATAATAGCATAATAAATAAAATATATTTAAAACTAGAATAAAATAATTACATGTCTGTATTTATTGACATGGAAAGAGTTACATCATATATTATTAGGTGATTAATGTAGGTTTCAAAATAGGATGACCCCTTTTTTATATGTGCAAGTATGAATGTGAAAGTCTTACTGTGTTTGTGAGGATGTTCATGCAAAAATTAAAAATGTTAGTGTTTTTATATTGTATCATTATGTTATTTTACAAATTAGGAAAAATGAAGTCATCACCACAGGCGATGGAAAATTAAGACATATTATGAGAACTGACAGAGTATAAGTGGGATGAAAACCAAAGTATGCAACTTAATGACAGGTACCATACACATAAAGGAGTGCCATCTAGGTATTAATGATCAGAGGAGGAGATAATGGACATTACAAAACAAAAGCATTAAGTAGAGGTGAAAATGATATTTTAAAAATACATAGGTCATTTAATGTGAAAATTATTAATTAAGGGATGGTGAAGAATTATTATTTTTCCTTACCACTATCTTTTACAATTACTTTTGACCCATTAATGACAAATCTCATCTTGGAATTAGGACTCAGAAAATTTTACATGACTCATTATTTAATCCAAAATGCTGAAATTGCTCATTAGCTGGAAAAACTGCATTACTTGGGTACATATCATCCATTATAGCAGCCATTTCTGTGGTTTAAAAGATTTCAGCTACAACTCAATACAAGTGTCTGTTAATATTTGCAAAGTTAAATCACTACTGGTCAATTTTTTTCATAGAATTTCAATTATGTTCAACACTCAGTGCATGTTAAAATCTTGACTCTGATTGGATATGAAAATATTTTCCTTGCAATATTTAAAAATAATGTAAATGAAACTTCCACCAGAAAACTTGTAAGTGGTATAATTCCTGATATTTGAGTTTTTCATCACCAATTTCTGCACCAGGTTGCATGTTCAACTGCTTGGCTGCCCTAATAATACATAAAAATGCTCACTTTTTTTGGAATATCCTGGCAAAAACCTACTACTTCCATGAATTATTAGTCCTTTTCTTCTCATTATTTTGAAGAAAAACAGAGGAGCAGATCCAAGTTCAAGTGGCTTTCAATGTCTGAGACATACTTGATATAAAACTCTTCAATTAGAAGAAAGTCTATGCCTCGTGCTACCACCTGCAAACCTAAAGGAAAAATTAAGTTATCTTATATTTGTATATTAGAATTTTAACAAAAAGTTGATTAAGAGAATGATTGATCAAAGTAATAAATGAACAAATGTGATACTAAAGTGAGCAACAAATTTACAACATACAGAAAGTTTTGTGTTTTCAATAACATTTATGAAAAAATAAAATTATAAGTGGAAAGTGACCTGTTGAAAGCTCCTTAATATTACATTACAAAAAGAGAAAGACCCAAGAGTGATTTGTCCATGGAAATACAGATGACCAGAGGCAGAGCTGTTTCAAGTAACAGGCAAAGCCCTGTAATTTTAAACCACTACTTCAGAAAAATTAGAACAAAGAAAAAATAATCAGCCTTGTTCCATCATCAGCATGTTACGTATTGGTGCATGGCCTTCTTCTGCCCATGTGTGTTTGTACAGACTGACCTCCTGCTGGCCGTACTGAGTGTTAAACAAAATTAACATAGGAACCTCACAGGTCCTAGATGAAAGAAAGGTGATGGGAGAAGGGGTTTGGTGACAGATAACTTCTATTACAGGCACTCCCATGCTTCAAAATTTTTTTTGAATTCCATATTATAGCCATGTTGGGCTGAAAGACAAATGTGAGGAAGGAGAATAAGAAAAGAAAAATGAAGAAGGAACAAAGACAATAATACACTTCCAACATATGACAAAACAATGGATAAAGAAATTAGGAGCATTAGTTCTGGAGTCTGACTCTCTCTAGCCTGAGTTTTCTCACCTAAAAAGGGGGATATGATAATAGTACTGGGAAGGATTAAATTAGCTAATAAATATGAAGTTAACGTGAACTGTAAGCTGTTTTTATTGCTGTGTTAATTTCAGGGAGAATGTTCACTCTCTTGTTTTAAAGTATGATTAAAAATGGCTAGGATTCATTTAAAACATTTCCATTCTCACCTAAAATTGGGATGTACAAGGCATGTTAAATTCTTATTCTTACTGTTCACATTTAGTGCTCTTTGAGACACATATGTCAGGCTTACTGCTAGATACAAGACTAGAGTGAACTCAGATTTAAAACTGAGCACAGAGGTTATTTTTCTTGTGTTATAACAGGAGTGGGAGGAAAGGTGAGGGCAGCAGCAGCAGCTGGGAACAGATGGGGGTGCCATCAGGGGCCCGGTTTCTTTCTCCCCAGGCAACCTCTGCTCATGGATCCCCTCTCTTTCCTAGGCTTTCTCCACGTGGCAGGAACACGACCACTATGTCAATATCATTAGGGCTGGGCTCACGTAATCCTGGTTCCCTGACAGGCTAGCAGAGAGAGCTCCATTTCCGCCCAACCTAGTTGATCAAATGCCCATCCTGATTGCCTGTGCCCTGGGAGATACAGCGTGGTGAGGAGTGGCCAGACCACCCTGCCTCAGTGCCCAGGGTGATATGACTAGGAGCCTCTGCAGAAGCTCATGGGCCTGGGGAAAGTAGTTCCCAAAGAAAGGAAGTTTCCATAACTTCTTTGTGATGGAAAGAAGGGAACACGGAACTGACAGAAGCTAATAGGTAGGCGCCTGCAGGAGGGAGGGAGAAGAGGAGAGGGAGAGTGAAAAAGGAGAGATGGAGCTTTGTTGACTTTGTAAAAGGGCAAATGTTGATGCCTCGAGGAAGGAATGTCCTCATAATATATCGTAGTTCCCCCTGCGGTCAGCGCCAAAGGGGTAGTTTGTCACCTTGTACATATAGGACATTAGATACTGGAACTTGGTCTGCAGACTGAATGACATTTAGTCCAGGGCTTGTTTCCAGCCCCTGGTCTTTGTGATCCTCCTCCACAAAGATTTCAATTCTGTTGTTGGGACGTCTGTGCTCTAAAGGGGAATTGTTTTAAATTGTAGTCATTTCTAACTACCTCTAAGAATGCAAAGGAAAAATCCCTCTTATGGATTGTGTCCATCCCTCTATGGTATATATGCATATATATATTTTGTCATTATTGCTGTTATTTGCTTTTTTCCTGAAAAATAACATGCTTTAGAGTTCTCCATATTCTAAATCTCATTTAAAAAGTGTTGAATCAAGGAAGTCTGCCAGCTCTTTTTGTTTTCTCTACTTTTCCCTCCATGTTGGCCTGCTCTGGCAAAGGAGAATAATATTACCTTACCATGTAAAACATGGTTAATGGCTTTAAAAGAATTCCCCAGCAACTGAATAATGGGCTGCCAAAAATGTTCTTGGTGCCAAAGGATCTGGATATGTCTGTTCCATTTACTGTGTGTTTCTCCTTTCATCATGACTAAGTGCTCACAAAAGACATAAAAATCTAACCCTCTAGGGTATGCAGTGTTTGAGGGCAGAAACCTATTTTAATATATTCAGTACTATATCTAACATATATTGATAATTAGCAAAGTATCAACAGCAAACAATGATGATGCCTATGCAGGTAAGAAGAGGCTCAAATTATTTAGATTGATTTCCAGTAGCTAGGAGGAAGCCATTTCATTGTCTGCATTGTGCTTGGTTGAGTGGCTTAATAATACTTATTCTAAGGATTTCTGAAAGTCTTGCATCAAATACTTTTAAACTGTTCAGCCTGTTTGAGTAAATTGACTTTTCTCAGAAATAAGAAGGTGGAACCTATTTCTTAATAAAACCTCCGTGTTCTAAAAGCCTGATAGTGCAGTATAGCAAAGTCATTTGTTTTTATTTTACTTTGATAGGAAATTGAGTCGATTAAAAAGGGCTTTTTTAATTTGTTTAAAATTAATTTTGGAATATATTGAAAAAATCTGAGAAAATGTAGAAAATTTTAAAAGGTGCTTCGTTTCTCCCTGGAAGCAAGAAAAGCCCAGAAAAGAAGCAGGAAAACCTATTTCCCTCCAGCCCCACCCCCCACCTTTCCCTGGACCCTTCCTACTTGGTCTGTGCTCAGACTGTCTGGTTCCCACTTGGCAGGAGACTCTCAGTCTCTACTGCTTCTTAGTTTGGGCCAGGCCATAGCCATCTGTCCTGGAATACTGTGTGGTTTCTGACTCAGGCTATTCCTCCCCAGTGCCTTAATTGTTAGGATCATAGAGGCAGGATAATTGTCTTCAAAGAATTCCTGAGATAGAGACTCTTAATTGTTTTGCATGTGACTCACCAGACAGATTACATGCATGTGGAACTCATTCCTCTGGGCCCTGGGCCATGAGAAATTCTTGGGCTGATTAACTAAAATTCCATATCATTTACTCCAATATGCTTCATCTAAGCATATTGGAATTCAGTTGGTAAGGGTAACTTTATCCAAGGAGATAAGCCTGAATCTGATTTAAATTTCGATGTGTGTGGGTATATAATTTGTATCTGAAACTTAGTCTTTTATTATTCAAAATTTTTTTCTCTATTATAATCACGGAGTATGAACTCAAACCCCATGGTGAAAAACCATGTTTGTGCTATCTTGGACTTGTTCAATCCTCAGAAAAGACACTACTCCTGCATAATCTCCCATGTTTCCAGACAATCTGTCTAATGTGGAGACACGAAGTGGCCACCAACTGAAGATAAAACATGTGAGGCAGAGTTCTCAAGAAAGAAATATACGCACCATCTTAATTTATTGTGACTTTAGGAAAAGAAGCAGGGTAGCTTTTTAGGTGCCCCTGGAGACCAATGCTGAATCCACCACTTCCTGTTTGCAGACCTAAATTGTGCAGAAAGGCAGTATTTATCTGCTGTGATTATCAAGTAACTAGTACAAAGCACAACATATAAATTTAGGGATACATGGATGTTTACTTGAAATAGTTACTGAAATCAAAATATTTTTGCAACTCACTGAATATCATGAAAATATAAAAGTATGGGTTAAGCACAAACCCTTAACTTTTCTCTATTTTTGTACTCAGCTGTATTTTGCTGCACTGGATATACTGCTCTTCAAATCATGTCACTTGAAAAATCATTTTTGCATTCAGAAGACTGCTGATCAAAATATTTAGTTTAAAACATAAAAATGTTAATCTTGTGCTTCAACATTAGTGAGATAAAGGCATGGTGTATAATGAGTTGGAAATTAAGAGTGTTGTTTGGGGGAGAAAAAGTTTTACCTATAGGTTCCTCTGGCTGGTCCAATTAAATTAACATAATTCACATTAACAGAATAAAAACCAATTTACTTTTATAAATATGGGCACCCCAAAGATAAGACACTCCCAGATAGTCAAGCGGTTGAGGTTTATATATTACCTACTGTGGTCTAAGGAGAAGAGGGTATGGGTCTGGATCTTCACAGGGAAGGAAGAGAATTTATGGGGAGATGGGAAGAGCAAACGCCTGGTACACAAATACAGAGGAATCTTTCTGCTGTAAAAAGAAGTTATCTTTGGCAATGCTTTTTTCCTGGTACAGGCACCAGTATCTCAAATCTTTTAGGCAATTAAGGGGGAGGTAAAAAGAAAAACTTCCTGTGTTTTCTGTTTCTTACAAATAATCAGCCTAAAATAATCTTCATGAAAAAGAGACAAATTTTCCTCCCTGACAGTGTTGTCTAGTTTTCCATACGCTACACAAAAGTAAAAGTTGAATTTTAGAGAGTACAACTTATGCTATTTAGAGAGTACATTATGCTATTTAATTATTTTTGACAGGAGAGTTTTTTGCTCATATTATTCTGAACCAAACACAGGTATTTAGAGAATGATTTAGTGAACTACTGCCTTACCACAGGCAAGTGGGGTAAAGATTTGTCCCATGAACTCCCAATGTGGAATGCTCTCTAAAAAGCTATTTGGGGACTGGAGAAAAGTGGAGATGCATCCTAGAGGAAACAAAGTCTTCCACTTAAGTTAAAACCAAATACCTAGCAGGGTGTGCAGAAACAGAGCAAAACTATCTGGATACTTGATATACACTGATTATACTCCTTTTTTTTGTTACAGGCTCGACATGGGAAAAGACATTTCGGCAGATTGGCTTTGAAAGGTAAGTGGGGTTTTGCATGTTTCCACTTTTAACTTAGTAGTGACTTATCTTATTCTAAGTAATTTATTGATTATAAATCAGTGGTGTTGCTACCACTACAGTAAGTGAGTGTGTGTCCTTGGGTAAGTCATCATTTTGCCCCTTGAGACTCTTTTTCTTGGTAAAGCAGAGTTTTGCATTATAAAATCCTTGCCTGCAGTCTGACAGGAAATGAAGATTAAATGGAGCAACACTTCTTAGAGAATTATAGGAATTAGAATTTACTTTTTTCTAGCTTATTCACCTTGTGTGTCATATTCAGTTCTATAGTTTTAGTGAAGATAAATTTTTATTTATACTGATATCTTTCCAGTTATTAGACATTAGGTCTAAGCGAAAGTTTGAGATATCACTCTTTTTTTAACCCTCACCGAAGGATGTGTTTTATTGATTTTTAGAAAGAAAGGAAGGGAGAGAGAGAAAAACATTGATGTCAGAGAAAAACACTGACTGGTTGCCTCAACATGCACTCCAATTGTGCATCAAACCTGCAACCTAGGTATGTGCCCTGACCAGGATCAAACCTGAAATCTTTTGGTGAATGGATGATGCTTCAACCAACTGAGCAACCTGGCTAGGGCGAGATCATGTTACTCTTAAGCATTTCCACACCTGCATCTCCCCAAAAGAAAAAAATATTCTTATGATAACATCAGAAAATATAGAAGTAGGGTTGATAAACTTACTAAACCACCTGCTCTTGGAATTGAATGGCAGTGTATCAGACAGATCTCTCCCAGTAGCATTTATTGTCTTACATTGAATTTGCAATGTCGATAAAGCCATAGGAAGAACGAAAAGTGATTCCAAATTTTCCCTCTATAAGTATATTTTCACTAGTTCTTTTCATCATATTGAAAGTGTGTTTTTATGTGTATTGATCAAGCTGATAGAGTGCTTACAACATATATCAGAATAATATACTTGAAAATGAGTTATTTCTCCAATAGTTAGAGAGACTAGCTCATCACTAGGCCAACTGTGATAGCATTTTTGTACCATTTTAAAATAGTTTGAAAGATTTACTTATTATTCTACATACAGTTCTACTCAATCAGTACCATTACTTTTGTGTCTCACAGTATGTTCTCATAGTTCTTGGGGCTATTGTGGGAGAATGGCCTGGATGAGCAGAACCTACAGGACAACATAAAATAAAGAATGAGAAACCAGGTGGAGCTTCATTTCATGGGAAATCTTTTTCTAAAGCATCTTTCTCTCCATCTCCTTTCACATTCTGAAAAAGTGTCACACATACACAAAAGGAGAGAGAAAAACAAATTGGATATCAAATATCCATTCCCCTGGTTCAGTAAGATGTTGTCATACTTGCTTTACCTAGTTTTTTGCCTGACATATTTTTTTAAATGTCAGACATCATGTTATTTTGGCCCTACGTAGGTCAGTATGCATCTCTGAAAACGTGTGTGTTTTCTTCTAGAATTGTAATGCCCCTATCATACTGAAGGCAAATAACAATAAATCCTTAGTATCTTTTATCACTCAATGTTTAAATTTCCTGACATCTCATAAATGTCATTTTACAGATATTAGTTTGAATCAGCATACTACTAAATTCCATAAATTCCATTTTGATGTCTCAAGCCTCTTTATTTAGATGGTTTTCTCCAATTTATTTTGGGTTTCTTCACATCATTGACTTCTGAAGAAACCAGCTCCATTATCCTGTAGAATGTCTCACACTCTGTATTTGTCTGTTTGTGGCATTGTTTTCACTTGTTATTCTATTTCCCTATTTGTATAAACTCAAATTGTCCTCTTTCAGTCATTGGGGACAGCTTCATATGGACTTTTTGTCCTTTTGACACAGGACTACTGGTCTTTTATAGTTTCCATGTTTCTAGCACAAGTAGATAGATGTACTGAGTCAGGCATCCTCCAAGGAACTCTTCCTTCTCTATGGAAAACAGTATTTGGAAACAGTAATCTAAATACTAGGGGTACTCATGAATTCTAGAATGGCACTGTTTCTGGGCCTTTTCAATAGATAGAGCTAGGAAACACTTCTTTTAAGAGAAATAAATCCTGAAGTCATAGAATACTTTCCATTCAAGTGTAATCTTTAAGAATTTTTTATTTCTTTGATATTACCTATTTCATCTTAATGGAAATATAATATTTTCAAAATAATACTAACACTAATATTACAACAGGATCACTGAGTGAAGTTTAAAATTTTTCACTTTGTATTAATTTTATATTTTATTAAAAATGTAAGATCAAAAAATATAAACTAAAGTTGCCTAAATTTCTTATGTTTCTATGTGGCAATGCCACAAATTTTATATATATATTTAAAATTATATATATATATATATATATATATATATATATAATTTGGTTCACTTGTTTTAGAATCTTTTGGATTTAACAGATTTTTTCTTTAATTTAATTTAATTTTTAAATATATAACTTAGGTTTCCAAATTATATGATAGAGTTTTTTCAGAAAAGTGTCACATTCATTCTTTTCCCTTGTGTCCTGTTCATTCTTTCTTCTACAGTTACCAGTGTATTAGCTTTTGATTTAACCTTCTGAAATTTACTTTTGCATATGTAAACTGATACTTATTATACCTGTATTCTTACACTGCCTCCCATGAAGAGTATCATATTCAATACATTATTCCGCACTTCAATTTTTCTTTTACCGAGAGTATATCCTAGAGATCATTCCACATTGATGTATATAGATGTTCGCCAATATTTTATTGAGGATTTTAGCATCTATGTTCATCAGTGATATTGGCCTGAAGTTTTCTTTCTTTGTTGTGTCTTTATCTGTTTTTGGGATTAGGGTGATGCTGACTTCATAAAAAGATTTTGGGAGTCTTCCATCACTTTGGATATTTTGGAATAGTCTGTGAAGGATAGGGATTAGCTCTTCCTTAAATGCTCTGTAGAATTCTCCTGTGAAAGCATCTGGTCCAGGGCTTTTGTGTATCGGAAGTTTTTTGATTACTGCTTCAATTTTGTCTGTGGTTATTGATCTGTTCAGGCTTTCTGCTTCTTCTTCATTGAGTTTTGGAAGATTATATTTTTCTAGAAATTTGTCCACTTCACCTAGGTTTTCAAATTTCTTGGCATACAGCTCCTCATAGTAATTTCTTACAATCCTTTGTATTTCTGTGGTGTCAGTTGTAATCTCTCCTCTTTCATTTCTGATTGTGTTTATTTGGGTCCTCTCTCTGTTTTTCTTGATAAGCCTGTTTAAAGGCTTGTAGACTTTGTTTATCTTTTCAAAGAACTAGTTCCTGAATTCGTTGATCCTTAATATTGTGCTTTTAGTCTCTATGTCATTTAATTCTGCTCTGATTTTGGTTATTTCCTTCCTTCTACTAGCTCTAGGCTGTCTCTGCTGTTGTTCCTTGAGTTCTTATAGGCATAGTGTTAGGTTGTTTGTTTTAAATGTTTCTGTCTTTTTTAAGTAGGCCTGTATCACTATGAACTTCCCCGTCAGGACTGCCTTTGCTGTGTCCCATGAGTTTTAGGTTGTTGCGAGTTCATTTTAATTTATTTCCAGAAACTTTTTGATTTTTTTCTTGATCAATCTTGACCCATTCATTGCTTAAAGTATGCTATTCAATCTCCATGAGTTTGAGTGTTTTATAGCTTTTTCCTTAAGGTTGGTTTCTAGTTTCAGTCCCTTGTGGTCAGAGAAAATGCTTGGTATGATTTCAATTTTCTTTAATTTGTTCAGGCTTGTTTTCTGTCCTATCATGTGACCTATCTTTGAAAATGTTCCATGTGCATTTGAATAGAATGTGTATTTAGCTTCTTTCAGATTCAGGGCTCTATATATAACAGATAAGTTCATTTCATCTAGGGTGCAATATCTTTGTTGACATTTTGTTTGGAACATCTGTCCATTTTTGACAGTGGGGTGTTAAAATCCCCTACTATGATTGTGTTGCTGTCAGTATCTTTCTTAAAGTCCTCTAAGATTTTCTTTATGTATTTGGGTGCTCCTATGTTGGGTGCATATATATTTAAAATCTTTATGTCTTCTTGGTGGAGTCTTCCCTTGAGTATTGTGAAGTGTCCTTCTGGGTCTCTTTTTGTGGCCCTTTTTTGAAGTCTATTTTGTCTGATATGAGCACTGCTACACCTGCTTTTTTTCCCATCCATTTGCTTGGAAAATTTGTTTTCAGCCCTTCACTTTCAGTCCATGGAGGTCTTTTGTCCTCAGGTGGGTCTCTTGTAGGCAGCATATGTTTGGGTCATGCCTTTTATCCATTTAGCTATTCTGTGTCTTTTGATTGGAGCATTTAATCCATTTACATTTAAGGTTATTATGGATAGGTACTTATTCATTGCCATTTTTGTACCTATGTTCCTCTCTATCTCTCTCTTTTTCTTCCTTTCCTTAGAGCAGTCCCTTTAGCATCTCTTGCAGAGCTGAATTGGTGGATGTGTATTCTTTTAGACTTCTTTTGTCTTGGAAGCTCTTTATTTGGCCTTCTATCTTGCTTGAGAGCCTTGCTTGGTAAAGCAGCCTAGGTTGCAGGCCTCTGGTTCTCATTACTTGAAATATTTCTTGCCATTCTCTTCTGGCTTTGAGTGTTTCCATTGAGAAGTCAGCAGCTAACCTTATTGGGGCTCCCTTGTATGTTCCTTCCTGTTTCTCCCTTGCTGCCTTTAAGATTCTCTCTTTGTCTTGGAATTTTGCCATTTTAATTATGATGTGTCTTGAAGTGGGCCTCTTTGGGTTCCTCTCAATTGGGACTCTCTATGCTTCCTGTATTTGTGTGACTTTTTCTCTCATCAAATTAGGGAAGTTTTCCATCATTACTTTTTCAAATAAGTTTTCTATCCCTTGATCTTCTTCTTCTCCTTCTGGTATCCCTATTATACAGATATTATTATGTTTCATATTGTCTTGCATTTCTCTTAATCCCTCTTCATTCTTTCTGAGCCTCTTTTCCTTTTCTTGCTCCTTCTGGGTGTTTTTTACTACTTTGTCCTCCAACTCACTAATCCAATCTTCTGCTTCATCAATCCTGGTTTTGATTTCTTCCTCTGTGTTCTTCAGCTCATCAATTGTATTCTTCATTTTCTCTTCAGTCTTGTTTATGTTTTCTATTTCCTTTTTCATGTTGGTATAGTTTTCAGTGAGTTCATTGTAGTTCTCCTGTAGTTTCTGGTAGCTTATTGCAATCTCATGGAACTTCCTGATAACCAGTTCTTTGAATTCAAGATCTGATAGCTGACTTGCTTCCATTTCATTTAGCATTGTTTCTGAGGCTTCCTCCTTTCCTTTCATTTGGGGATTGTTTCTCTGTCTTCCCATTGTTCGTGAGACTCTTCTTGTTAGCTTCTGATTCTTAAACGGATTTATTCTGGCTCCCAGGGTTTATGGTGTGAACTGCTATGGTAGAATACCTGTGAGATTCAGTGGTGCAGTCTCCTTCAGGTATCCTGGTGTTCACCTCTTCCACCTACTCTTTTCTGTGATCAGTTGGAGGAGGAAGCAAAATGATTTAAGACAGCAGGAGAGTATTCTATGATATTTACAGTAGCAGCCAGTATATAAGAGATAGGAGATCTTTTGGCTATGTGTAGTATTAACCGTAGTCTTCAACCCAATTATCCACTTTTAAGAGAGGACGGGAAGAAGATAAGACTCTTGTTGGGGAGGGAAGAGAGTAGATGTTCTTCACTGCACTAACCTGCAGATGACATCACTTTGTGTGGATGAGCTAACAAAAGGAGAGGAATTTGTCAAATAAGGGATCTTATTAGTATCAAGCTTTAGTAATAATTTCAAGGGTACAAGTAATCAAGGGATGCTGATACTATAGGGAGAAATCCAGAATTTACCATGTGGCTGCCCAAGTCCATGGTCTGTGGCTCAGAGTGATAGACGAGGTTTCTAATGAGGCTAGCAAGTCCCTAACATTGAAGGGAATATTTAACTTTGCAGCATCCCCAGTTTTATACCTAAGAAGTTTGAATAGCTCAATAATATTCTCCAGGGAGTCAAGCTTCATAACTCTGTGGATTGAAGATTTGTTTACCATAACATGCTAAAACAGGGATTTCCTGCTTGAAGCATTCCATTGATAAGGACTGGCTCATGAGCAAAAAATTCATTAATCTATTTATCCAGTGATCTAGTTAATATTTACAAGGAACTTAAATCAGGTCAATTACCCTTCCCCCCCACCATCCCCAGTGTATTCCTGGTAATCAAGAGGAAAATGGATCACAAACCATTTACTTTAACTTCTTCTTCAGTACCTTATGGGTAGACATTTAGAATGTTTCCAGTCTTTTGCTCTTTAAAAAAAGTTTTGTTAAATATTGCCAAGTTTTAGTCCCTAGAGTTTTAATAATTTTCACTCCCATCAGCAAGGCATGAGTATAACTATTTTGCCAAGAGACTTGCTAACAGAGTATGCTGTCAAACTTGAGATTTTTGTCAATTCAACAGGTGAGAAATGTATTTCAGTGTTCTTTTAACTTGTATTTATCCTGGGTCATTTTTTCATTGAATAAAAAACAGGTTGAGATCTCTTGCTGTCTCCTAAGTGAAACACTTTGGGCAAGAGCTTCTTCGAAAATGGTTAAGGATTCATTGGTCAACAGGATGTGGCAATTGAAACATTTTCTTCCTGGCTTACAATGACTTTGACCTTCTGTTTACTTGAATAATGATTTAATGTAAATAGGGACCATGTCCTAAAACACTATGTTAAATCATTTCTAGTCTGTACAACAACCTCATAGACCAGGGATTGGCAGACCTACTATAAAGAATGGACCGTAAACATGTCATGCTTTATAGGCTATCCAATTTCTGTTCTATTTTCACTTTTGCCACTGTAACCGAAAGCAGCCATAGATAATAGGTGTGGCTATATTCCAAAACAACTTTATTAACAAAAACAAAAACAGGTAGGTGGCAGAAGTTGCCTGTTGGCCCTTGGTGACCGCCACAATAGACTATGGTCACTATCTCTCAGGTAAAGAAACTCAAAGAAAAGCAAATAGTCTACCCATGTAGAACCATCCATCTTGACCTGCAGTCAAATAAATGTTTGCCTGGTTTCAAAGACTAAAGTTTTCTACAATAAACCATTCCAAATTATGGAAATATAGGTCTTTTCCATTTTGTGTTGTTTTATCTTTCTCTAGTCCTGTATCTCTGAAGACATAATCCCAAATTACAAGTTTCATGGGCAGTTCTCACCTTATGAATATTTTAAATAAATCCAGATAGTATAACTTCTATGTTATTGTACCTTCCTAAAATGTTTATGTTTTCAAATAGATGTACAAATAAAAACAATTTTAAGAATCTATTCAGTGATATACTTTGTTTTTAAATTATCATCTCAGTTTAGTGATCATCTTGATTGTTAGATTTTATGTTAAAATGTCATCCTGTGTTTTTCCATGTCATCCCAGAGTATTCTCTGCATTGCATCAACTATCTTAAAATATGAAACAAATATTAACCTTTGGGATTATTGTGCATTTATAGTTGCAATAGCTGTATTAAGCACTACTGTCAAAAATATATATTTTTTCAAGTTTAACCTCTTCTTTCTCTTAAAGGGAATTTCAAGTATATCTTAAATGAAGCTATTTGGTTCTTTAGAGCAATTGTGAGACATACTGATCTTTTCATTGCTATGTCCTTTGAAGTTTGCTCACCAATCTATTTGCTGGCTGATTATTTAAGGGGATCACATCTAGAGGAAAAGAAGTGACTGTGTCAGCTAAAGTTTCATAGCTTTCTCCAAGGATAAGAAAACAAAGATATCCTCTGTTGTACATTTTGTAACTGAATGAAAGACCTAGAGATTGGCGCTGCTGTCACTTTTTGCAGTAACATTTGCCATGAGATGGTGTCCAGCTATTCACTTTCTAGAAATTTTGTGATCATATACCTTATTTAAGAATAAATACACATTGTCAAAGTTTATATTGCTGGATTCATGATAATATATTATGTTCACCTCCAGAACAACCACCCTAGCCCCTCTGTGGGGTACAATAGGGGGTTTATTTTAGGACTTACAGAACTGTGCTGTAACAGAGAAAGGATATGAGTTCCTGCATCTTTGTTGCCACTTCTAACATCACCACCACCCTTGGTGTTATTGGATGTTATTGTAGCACCACCACTCTTGGTGCTACAATATTGATAACCACATAACAAAAGAAGACTCAGTTGTATTATATTATTTTGTTTTTATTATAGAGAAAAAATATGTGTGTCTAACTTCTGTGCAGATTTTCTAAGCTTATGAATATAAATATTTCCAAGTCATATTCATTAATTTTGGTTAAGGCAATGCAGGTGGGGGCATTTTCTTTTATTTTTAATTTTTTTTTCAAATAATAATCTTTCTTCTTTTTTATGTATTTGTATTGTTGTTCAATTACCATTGTCCCATTTTTCTCCATTACTCTTCACTGCCCTATCCACCCCCTACCTCACACATTCAATCCTCCCTGGGCCCCGTTGTCTTTGCCCATGCGTCCTTTATACAAGTCCCTTGACTTGACCATTCCCCTACTTTCCCCTGTTATTCCATTCCCCTCACGCCCTGGTCCCTGTCAGTTTATTCTTTATTTCCATATCTTGGGTCCTATTTTGCTCACTTGTTTGTTTTGTTGATTAGGTTCTACTTATAGGTGAGATCATATGGTATTTGTCTTTCACCACTTGGCTTATTTTACTTAGCATAATGCTTTCCAGTTCCATCCATGCTGTCATGAAGTGTAGAGGCTCCTTCTTTCTTTCTGCTGTGTAGCATTCCATTGTGTAAATCCACTGCAGTTTTTTGATCCACTCATTTCCTGATGGGCACTTAGGTTGCTTCCAGCACTTGGCTATTATAAATTGTGCTGGTATGAACATTGGGGTGCATAGGTTCTTTTGAATTGTTGTTTCAGGATTCTCAGGGTATAATCCCAGCAGTGGAATTTGCAGGTCAAAGGCGGTCACATTTTTAGTTTTCTGAGGAAATGAATTTCCATACTGTTTTCCACAGTGGCTGTACCAGTCTGCATTCCCACCAACAGTGTACTAGGGTTCCCTTTTCTCCACAACCTTTTCAGCATTTCTTTCTAAATTCATCAATACTTTGTATATTTTAAATAAATGTATCAGCTAGGAAATGACCCAATTGTTCAGTGTTTCTTCCTCACTTGTGCAAAATCTGATGAGGAGGCCAGATAACTCTTACAGGGCAGCCTCCCCTTGCTATGTCATTGTTTGGCTTCAGTCTGTAACACTTCTTTCTCAACATGATGTTCCTGAGTTTGCTTAAGTGTAGAAGGAGAAGCTGAAGAATTGCACACTGGATCTTAAGTGTTTCCACCTCAAAGTGGCATTTTTCACTGCAGCTCACACTTTGTGGCCCAAAGCAAGTTGCCTTGCTAATTTAAAGGTAAGGAGAGTTGTCACTCTGCCATGTATGCAGAAAGGTGACAAGAAGTAGAAATATCAGAAAGTTGTAGTAGTATCTATTTAGTATCTATCACAATAAGCTTTGAGTAAGGTCTGAACATCGTTTTCTCTTCCCAAAGCTACACTTTCCATCTGAGACAAAATATTTTACCAAGTAAATAGACTCATGCATAGTAACCTGCCAACAGAAATAAAAGTTCTTGCTTTCTGGGAAATCTTATTGCTGCCTATTTAAAACTAACAATCTTTTACTGATCTCTCACCCATTTTTAGTTAAAAAGCAATGAAATTATTCTTAATAAATCTATATAATCAGGACAGTACCTCAGATTAATCATTATTAACAGTATTGTACATGATTCTATTTGATGCTCTACTTGGATTGTGGAATAAAATATCTTGCCCCTCCAAAGAATAGGTTAAAATATAAATCACCCTGAAAAAAAAAGCCTGCTATGATGAAACACAAATACTCCTAGGATGTTTTCGCCCCTCTGTATGCATAATTCTAAATTCATGGCTTTGGCCTCTGGGGACTAAGAAGTCTTCCATTGCCTGTCTGTTGTCAGACTTGTCTCCCTGCATCTATTTTGTGGGGAACTCCCACCCACTCTTCAAGTTTTAGACATTATTGCTTTTGAGAAAACATTCCTGATGATTTACTTTTAGAATCCCCCCTCTTCTTGTAACTTTTTTTTTCTGTTATGGAGCTGGACGTACTGTATTGCCACTTTTCTCCTGTGTTTCCCATCCTTTGGGCCATGAAGCATTGGGCTGTCTTGATACCCTAGTGCCCCAGGCACTGCTTGGTATGTGTTGGCTAATCAGGCCTATGGTGGGAACTTGACAAAGGCCTTGATAGAGAAGCGTACACAGATTTGGTTGGAGAGTGCTCATGGAAGAGTGGGTTTCTGGGACAGGCAGAAGACCAGGATCTCGACATCTTATCACCACCCTGCAGCAGCTGGTAGGAGGATAGGGCAGCCTGCAGCTGGAGCTGGCTCATCCCTGTCAATACAGGGAGGAAGAAGTGGCTTTATTCTGTGTGCCAGTGGGAACAGTTGCTTACCATAATGACTTTTACATCAACGACAGAATATTTCTGAGTCTGTCCTCTCAAACTACTGAGTCTAATGTTCTGAGTGTGACACCAGCTGCTCCCCATGTAACAGGATGGAGAGCCAGATGGGGATATGGGCCACGTTAACGGGGGCACCTTGCCCCTAACTCACTTAGTGACTGAAGTGAAATGACTGGACAAAGAAAAACATGAGTGAGAATCTGATTCTGTGGCAACATTCTTAGCAAATGTTTCTGAACTGTGTTTCCCCCATTCCTGCTCACAGTTCCCTTCAGGATACTGCAGCTGTTCATGCCAAAACTCCATGTCTGCCCAGAACCTTTCCCAAACCTCACCAACTACCACACCTCAAGGGCTCTATTCTGTCTTCCCATCACCTCCTGTTTTCCTT
>PVKM010003295.1:0-58616 GCA_004027735.1 Carollia perspicillata
CTGTTAACACAATTACTAGAGGTTCTATGAATAAATGGCTTTTAAAAAATTGTACAGGCTTTTAAATTTGAGTTAAAACTCGCATACCATAAAATTTGCTATGTTAACAATTTAAAAGTGTACAATTCAGTGTCTTTTAGTAAAATCACATGAATATTACATTGTATGGATGTATCATATTTTATCTGTGCATCGGTTGGTGGACATTTGGTTTGTTTATACCTTTTGGCCATTATGAATAGTGCTGTGAACGTGTGTACAAGTATCGGAGTACCTGTTTCCAGTTCTTCTCAAGATTACACATGCATGTACACAGTTCATGAGTTGCTGCGTCATAGAGAAACTTTAACTTTTTGAGAACTGCCAGACTGTTTTCCACAGGCAGCTGCACTTTTACATTCCCATCAGCAATAAATGAAGGTGCCGAATTCTCTACTTCCCCACACTTTTTATTCTAGCTCTCCTAGTGGGTGTGAATTAGTTACTTAATTTTGATTTGCATTTCCCTAATCACTAATGAGGTCCAGCATCTTTGCATGTAATTGACCATTTTGGAGAAATGTCTATTCAGTCATTTGTCCATTTATAAATTGGGTTGGCTTTCTTTCGAGCTTTAAAGGACCCCCCCCAAACCAGAATTATCTTGTGGAGGGCCAGGCCCTTGGGGTACAGACTTCCTGCTCTAGGCAGGTGTTCTAGGAATATCCAGATCAGTGTACCAGCTGGTATTACCGTAAGAGGCTGCATTCAGCTTCGGTGATTTTTTCTTGAACGCTCTTCTAACAAGTTTGCCCATTTCATGGTGGGTGATTTACCGGTGCACGTGCCCACACCATGCTGAGTGTTCAGCAGTTTCTGACCAAAACTAGCATGACCGCCATGCCCCAAGAGATCCCTCTTTACCGGATCTCACCCCAAGCGACTCTTACTTCCCCGGATGAAAAAGTCCTCAAAGGGAAATGTTTTGCCAATGTGGAAGAGGGGAAAAAGTGACAGAAGCACTAAAAGGCATCAGAATCAGTGAGTTAAAAAAACTTGGGAAAAAATGTCTTAATAGGTACATTGCATTAAATGGAGAGTATCTTGAAGGTGACTGAAGTTTAAACAGTAAGAATACACAATTTTTTATAAATCCCGGCCTTTTGAGGGGGTTCACCCTTGTATCTATACCTACGCACGTCCTGGTTTCTACAGATCAAATAAGATTAGACCTAAGGTAATAACTGCTGTAGGTGTATGATGGATTCATTCATGGAGTTCATTACACTGTTGTCTAAAATTGGCATGCTAAAGTACTTCAAAAGCGTACAGGTGAAATAAAGTTGGTTTTCTTTTCTGCAGAAATTGTCTCTGATTGTTGAAGTTATTGCTCTTCATGGTGTCTAAGCCCTTTTACATGTTACGGTTTGTTATTAGAAGAACGTACATTTCCCTGTTGTGCATACATGCCTATATAACATGGCTGTTACTACACTATTTAATATTTGAATAAACTACCAAAGGCCAGGGACTACACTCACAAAGCATTTCAATTCTAAAATGGTGATGGGGCTCTAGGAAAGAGGCAGTCCAGACCTTGTTCAAGGAACTCAGAAATCAAGCACACTGTATTTGGACATCGTTAGGGGCAACCAACAGGGCTGTTCTAAAATTCTGAATTATCTGAACCTAATAAATTCCTGAGTGAAATGCAAAGAATAGCAACAGCTCAAAGTTGGAACCAAAAACATTAATGTGTTGATGAGGAAAGAAAAGAGAGCAGAGTTCCTTTATTCCAGAAATATTTTAATACAATCATAGTACAATTATGAAGTCATATCAATCCACTGAATATATTCAAGGTATTAATAAAAATATTATACATCTTTATTCACTACCTTAATATAAGTGAAGCATCTGGTTCTTATGCATCAGACTAACCGCCACGTTCGTATCTGCACTGCTGGTAAACAGCATGTAAGCCCGCCTATGGGCTACAGTGGTGTGGCTTCACTCCTTATGGATCTGGAGTCGAAGTATCAAAATTGAATGTTTTCTTTTCTAAATGCCACAACATTTGAATCCGAGAAAAGAACAGTTAACCAATTTAAGGCAAGATATTGAAACTTTTATACAACTTTAATTTGAAAAGATAAAAATACTTTTATCAAAGATCATACATGCCTTAACATTTAGATACCTATTGATTCTTAAAAAGGCAGTAATAAAAATGTCAGTGCAAATTCTACATTGGGTTCCTCAGTAGAGAAAACAATAGTTTTTTGGAGCAAACCATTATTTTCAAATCCCAAAATACTCCAAGAGGAAAGAATTCTGGTGCTGGACTTACATATAGCATAACTATTTTCACTCAATAAAGATAGATATAAAACATGATTCTACATAAAAATTAGTGTCTTGGCCAGTTTGTTTAAACTTTAGTTAGATTTACTTGAATGCAGGCATTGAAAAAATGATTGAAACCAACTGATTTAAAGTTTATTGAGAGCAGTAGTGCAAAAAGAGGTGTCTCTGTCCCCACCCCCGCTTCTTTTGGTAAGGGCTGAAGATTAGCATCTCACAAAGAAATAACTTATATTAAAATATATGTAAAGTATTTATGTGTGATGTTTCAATGACCAAAAAAGGCACAAAATTAGTTAAGAGAAAACATTACCATTTGTTCTGAACTCTGATTAACTATAAAATATTAATCATAATATACACTTTTAGGTAAGAACCCAGATTTCTTGTAACTGAAGAGAAACACCACATTTTCTAGCTCTATTATTTGTGCTAATAGACACTGCAGTGAGACTGCAAATAGACAGTCTACATTACTAACCACACTGTGACAGTGGCTAAGTGACAACTTGTGGAATGGAATTAGGTCTCAAAAACTCAAGTGAAAATATTTAGTACTTTTACATTTGCAAAGCTACTTACACACTTGAAGGAAATGTTAATGGTATGTGAAAAAAGAAAATAAATGGTGGTGATTGACCTGCATTTTAATTAATGTATTAAATAGACAACACATTTTAACATTAACAAAAAAAAGACATTCATATATCATATAGGGTTTCTTACAGATGGACCATTAGTGTTAGGCACCAAAAATGTCAAGTTTTTCTCATTTTTTATTAGCCTGTCTCACCAATACACCCTCACCTGTCCACTTCTGCTCTGCAGGTATCACCTTGTGCATAAAACATCTGCACGGTCCACATAAAAATTCTGCCCTGGGCAACTGAGCTGCAACCGGTCCTTTTTCTCTCGATATTTGCATTGCATATTTTGTCAGTTATCTCACAGCACCTAGATTGTTACAATCTCTATTATCATTTAAAAAGTGAATTTCTATTTTAGCCATGAGAATATATAAATACATATTTGTCCAAACTAAACATAAAACTATGTGAACTTGAACAACAAATAAAAATGAACCTTTTAATGGTTACTGTAAATAATTTCAATATGTCCCTTATGATTCAGAGTCACATTATTTTAAGGAAAATAACTTTTGAATGTATGTTTCCAAGTATAAGACAGATTACAAGACCAACTTTGCCATAAAGCCTATATAAAAATTCAGTCTGGACCCTAGAATTGTGTCCTGGGCCTGTTGTGAAGAGTCGGCCCTACGCACTACAGTTCTACCAACCAGGAATGGGTACACGGGCAAACCATTTTCACTTGTTTAATGAGGGAGTGGGGTACAGCTACATGGAAGTGAAACTACCAAACTTCAACTCACGCTCCTGGGAATAAAGGTAGGATTATAATGGAATGATAAAATTTAGTGTATTGCTACATTGATGAATCTCAGTTACCAGGTAACAAAAACATAAATCAAATGGCTGACTTTAAGTAAGTCACATGTCAGAAGTAGAGAAAATGACGTTTCTGTGGGAAAAACACTAGTAAATGTACATATCTTGTCTTGAGTAAGTTGAAAGGGAGTGAAAACTATTTACTATTGATCCAGTCAGGGAAAACAATCAGAATGAAGTGCCAGGGAAGCATGTGAAGTTAAGGCACCATTATTTACAACTTCAGTAATTGGCACTTAATTCTGAGAAAGGCTTTAGAGACATAAAAAATAAAAAGCAGTGTTATTTCTCCCTACTTCTATAAACTGCTTAGTAGTTCTTAACTGTCTATAATCTGTGCTTTGCTCCTCGGCCCTGTGCATAGCAGCTGCATTGACGGTAACACCCCGCGCCTGCCCTGTCCTTTGGTGTCTGCAAACCCGACCGTGGGGAAGGCTGCAGAAGGTGCAAACCAGCAAAACGAACATGTGCTGTCTGTACGAAAGAGTGAAAAACACCCAAACTAAAGCTAGTTCTCTGAATGACTTGAGAGAGGGTTAAACTGTTCACCAGCTAAGTCTTTTTCAGACTTCCTATATATTAAGTTTAGGGTTTATAGCATTCTATATAATGACTTTAAAACAGCAATGGCTTCAACAAATTCATGAAAGTTAATTACGTGACAGTTGGTCCAACGTGGACGTTGAATCCAGCACGTACATTTTACTTTATAAATTCTGTCCAAGTATAAAAACAGTTCTCGTGTGTGTGTGCGCGCGCGTGCACATGTTTATAACTGTTTGTTTGCTTCCAAAGCTCAGAAATTCACTAGCTTACAAATAGGTTGCTGCAGTCAGTTGATACCACTTAACCGTCTCTTTGCTCAAGTTGAAATCTTTCAAAGGCAGGGTTATTCCACCCAAGAAAAAATTCTCCCGTAGAGACTCTGCACTGAGCACACTTAGTTGAAGTTCTCTCTGTCTGAGGGTTTCTTTGCTGTATCCACTGTACACAAGCTACAGCACAGGCAAAAAGAAAACAGAAAGTTACACATTATTTGGTTTCTTGGATTACTTTAACTAGTAACATAAATGGTGACTAGTTACAGAGTGACTATATTAGTAACATCGGTTAGACACGCCCAGTGGAATCTGCCGCATGCTTTGGATGCGCACTTTGTGTTTCAGGGGTCCTGCACTGCATCGTCAGTCCCCTGACCGTCTGACACCGGAGTGCACAAAGCAGAAAGCTACTACGGCATAAAACCAAAAACATGGTTTGACTGAGATGGAGGTATGGGGAAGGGAAAAGGAATTACAAGGCGGCATGCAGTAAGATGATCTGATAGCTAGGAAAAAGGGAGTAGAAGGAAGCAAGTTGAGAAAGCATAATTATAATTATTTTACAAAAAATGACATTAAAATTTTCTTCTGTTATCTTTTTTCTGTTGGATTTTATCTACTATAAAGTGATACTCTGATTGTCCATAATCCAATGCAAACTCACCAACTACAAACGTAATTTATAGCAAATCTGGAATGTTGAAAGCTACTCTCTTTCAAATACTACATTCAACACTTAGAAATTTTTTTTCAAGAACGTCTCACCGTAATTTCTGAAAAACATCTCCCTAATGTAGATAGCCCTTCTCACTATCTGACTGTAAGAACTAAAAAACTGACATTTAATTTTCTTGAAAGCACAATACTGCTTTTTGAGAATGATACAATTTGGTCTTCACGAAATATTTTTTATGCTCTTAATGACTGAAAGGATATTTTATGGTTTTAATAAATTTATAGCCTTGATGAAAATTCAGGACTCTGCTTTCAAATCTCTGTCCAGACGTTTTTGTGTGAATGTAATGTTTATGTGAAAGAATAAGTGTTTATCCTAAAGAAGTAGCTGACAAGAATCAGTGGTTTCCACAGATGAGCAGGTCTGTGCGCTGCCTGTGACTCGCTGGTCCCAGTCCCAGTCCTGCCGCGCACTGTTCAGCGGACACCCTATGCGCTGCTCTCTGTTTGGAGCACTTTATGGCAAGAGGGCTGCTGACAGACTAAATTGAACTAGAAGGAAAATGATTTTGAAACTACATCATATCAAGCAAAGGTAAAAGTACTGTAGATATTTTTTTAAATCCTCACCCGAGGATATATTTATTGATCTGAGAGAGAAAAACATTGACTGGTTGCCTCCTATACGCACCCCAACCAAGGACTGAACCTGTAGTCCTTTTGGTGTACAGGACAAGACTGCAACCGAGTCACCTGGCCAAGGCAGTACTGAAGATATTTTAAAAGAATGAACTGAAAGGGCATTTAAACTTCAATTTTGTAAAAGGCTGCTACATAGGTTCCAAGAAGTTCTGTGTGGTTCCAAGAAGTACAACTGAGACCCACAGGTACAAATTATAGGGAATGAAGGTTTCGGCTCAACCTAAAACATAATCTAAGAATTGCAGTTGCCCCAAAACAAACCAGATGGCCTGATGGAATCTCAGCACAGATTGAATACCCCCTTTTTGAAAATGCAGAAGGAAGGGCTTCAAGCACTGGAAGGGTAGTTGAATAATGGCCCCTAAGATCTTTTTAAAACCTAAGGTCTATGATTTCGGGTTCAATTCTACATCACTTTGTTAAATACCATTGGACGGCTACTGATTTGCTTTACCAATAAAACCAGTATCTAAACATTTTTAATTTAAAGTGTTTGAAATTTAAAATCTCAAAACAAATCTAGGAAATTCTTAGAGATGATTTTTAACTTACCATTTCATTGAATGTTGGGTTCCTAGTTTTTCGTGAAATTTTGGTTTTACGTTTGGATGTTTTGTGGGGATCTGGAAGCAGGTATGTTTTGACGTATGGATTTGGGTCAGCCCCATCTTCAGTGACCTATAAAGAAAAACAGTCCCCTTAACGGTGATGCTCCCTACCGAGGCATGGGTTTTCTCTGCAATCGCCATTATCGGTAGCCACTCACAAGATCTTTGATGTGCATCACCATGATGAAAAGAGTACCATTTCGGTAAGAGACAGAGAGTTTCACCGATCCTCCTATTTGGCCTGGAGTAGGACTTAAGGGACCTGCGTGTAAAAATATAAATATGTTCATCTTTATTTTATCTTGCTTGCAGTGACTGAAGCTACAACAACAACAACAATTTGCTTTAACTCCAGGACCATCACATGCACAGTAAAAAAGGGTAAAGAGCCCTGGCTGGTATGGCTCAGTAGTTGAGTGCCGGCCTATGAATCAAACGGTGGCCTGTTCGATTCCCAGTCAGGGCACATGCCTGGGTTGTGGGCCAGGTCCCCAGTAGTGGGTGTGGGAGAGGCAACCACACATTGATGTTTCTCTCCCTCTCTTTCTCTCTTCCTTCCCCTCTCTAGAAAATAAATATTTTTTTTTTAAAAAAAGGGTAAAGAACCTGGTTGGCCACTGGACATATACTTCTTTAGTGATCACATTCTATCATGAAAATTATGTTTACCTAGAAAAAGACCAGCTTAGAAAGAACATTTCCTCTCAACTCATTGAACCACAGCCAGTGACCCCGCTGTAACCCTACAACATCCACGGAGCAGCTCCAGACTTGCAGACCATACAGAAGCCATGAACTATCAATAAAGAGAAAAAACATATCTCACCTGCAGATCTAGCTATTCCTTCAGCTTTCTCATCACGAAGTAAAGGGTGAAAAAAAGTACAAACAAGATCACACTAAGATAGAAGAGGAAAAAGATCCATTAGTTTAAATATTATATAACACAAAAAACAGTATGTTATATTTTGAAGAGGACAGTCACCTCTGCTACATCCGCTGAAGCACTCATCAAACTCTGTAAGTAACTATTTAACTCAATTTTTCTTTTGGCTGCTACATCTTTTATGTGTGTTCTTCCCAGAACCATCCTATTAGGAAAGCTACAAAAGAAAAACAAAAACAAGTAGGATTTAAATTATTTCATCTGGAAGTACTTATAGAATCAAGTACAGTATTTACTTAGAAACACATTTTTTATTATCTTAAATACAAACTAGAGTCTTAATGCACTACAAAGTAAATTTTGTGATTTCTCTTCCAAGTAGCAGAGATGAAATAGTTCCAGTATCCACCATCCTTTTATGAAACCTGGTTTTAAAAGGTGCATAGTTTTGCTAACTTGCTATAATTTTTACTTATTTTCTACTTACCTCTTCTCAAGATTAATCATTCACAGATCTCACGTGCAAGTCTTATCCTCCAAAATGACCATTAATCAGCCATGGCTATTCTACATACCAGTACGAGCCGCAAATGACATTGGGCCCAAATCAAGATAATCGTGACTCTGCTCATTTTGATGGCAGTGGGAAAATGAGAATGCGCATGGAAATAAACTCGGATACCCACTCTCTGCCTCTTTACTTTCTGTATCCAGTTTGAGAAGAATATGAGCAACCTGACATAAGAAATCTACTGGTCATCAACTACACTGAAACTGAGGCTTTCCAATGGGTATCAGATACAAAACTAAGTGCTAAGCTTCTGATTAACAATCTTAATGCCTCAGCTTTTTATTTTTGAGAGGAGTTCAATATGATGATAATAGATTTTTTCTGCAGTGACTTAAAATCTGAATTTTTAAAATCAAGATTCCAAATTTTATCTTGTGTTGCTTACTGTGGTAGAGACAACAAATTTAAAGCTTCAACTGAAATTAGGAAGCTGTGAAATCCCAAAATTTAAGTTCAAGATTTTGATCATTTGTTCATTAACTCATTCATCAAACTTACAGTTCCTTGTCGGAGTCTAGTCCTGTATTAGGCCCTTGTGTTACACAAAGGAAAGTCAGTCACATATGGTCCATAGGATCTTACTAAGTGTTAAGGCAAAACTTTTGACCAAAACTTAATAATAAATTATTTCCTATAAATAAGTATTCATGTGTACGAATAGGAACATACCCAGGTAACTTCCAAAGTGGAAAAATAATACTGAGCTTGTTGTGAAGTTCCTGAAACTCATCAAATGTCCGGAACACAAATGACGGCTCGAGCTGTCCTTCCCTCAAAACTCGGACTACGTAAATCTGCAGAAATCACACCCACACACGTTAGAGTCATAGTAAGACATTTCCTGACAAAAAATTTACAGCTCGGCCCTGGCTGGTGTAGCTCAGTGGATTGAGCACGGGCCTGAGAACCAAACAACCGCGGTTCAATTCCCAGTCAGGGCACATGCCTGGGTTGCAGGCCAGTTCCTAGGAGGGGACGCATGAGAGGCAACCATACATTGATATTTCTCTCCCTCTCTCCTTCCCTTCCCCTCTAAAGATATATAAATAAAATCTTAAAAAAAAAAAATTTACAGCTCGACTGTTGTATGTGATCTGAGTGCTTTTAACTTGGTAATATAGTCACTAACAGGAAAGAGCAGATATAAAACTCGTACTTACAGCTCGTCTGACTACACACTAAGAGTGATCTTAACCGCTGCATGACATAAAAACAAGAACTGGAAAGTGAAAGTCATTTTATTTCCAGGACTAAATAAAATAACATACTTCCCAAATTTATAAATGTAGTGCATTTCCAATGAAAATATTAATCAGTAAGTTCATTTAAGAGAGTAAATAAGAAAAGAAGCAAAATTTATGGCAGTTGGGGCAGGAGAGAAAATTTCCTTGATACTTAAACTATTATAAAGTCGAAGTACTTTAAAGAGCAAAATGCTGATGCAGAGCAGAGTCAGATATAGCTACGGGAGGAATAAATTCAGGGGTATATATAAACTTAAGTGTATGTAAAGGTGGCATAATCAATCATTGGGGGAAAACAGATTGCTCCATAAAATGGTGTCAGGATAAAATGATCAGTAAACATACAAAAATTTATTATTAAAATAGGTGAAAATAGCCTTGGCTAGCGTGGCTTAGTGGAGTGAGTGCCAGCCTGTGAACTGAAAGGTCGCTGGTTTGGTTCCCGGTCAGGGCACATGCCGGGGTTTCTGGCCAGATGCCCAGTTGGGGATGTGAGAGAGGAGATAGATCAATGTTTGTCTTCCTCTCCTTTAAAAAGAAAAAAGGAAAAAGAAAAAAAGCCCTGGCTGGTGTAGCTCAGTGGATTGAGTGCAGGCCTGCGAACCAAAGGACCGCGGTTCGATTCCCAGTCAGGGCACATGCCTGGGTTGTGGGCCAGTTCCCAGTGAGGGACACATGAGAGGCAACCACACATTGATATTTCTCTCCCTCTCTCCTTCCCTTCCCCTCTAAAGATAAATAAATAAAATCTTTTTTAAAAAGTTGAAAATAACAGTAAAGTCGCTTTCTAAAATGTATCAATTTGTCAAAAATTTAAAGACTCACAGTGCCACAAAATATTATTCAACAAAAATATTAGCCCAAGATTGAAAAAGAACAGCAAAAATGATGATGATGCTGTACTACTGGGGGGCAGGGAGCACACTGAAGATCCTGTTTTTAAAGAACAAACTTGATATGTCTCTGTGTGTGTTACAATACTTCATCATCCCTAGAGAGTAGATTAAGAACTTAGACATTTGCCCTGGCTGGCGTGGCTCAGTGGACTGAGTGCCGACCTGCAAAGCAAAGGGTCACTGGTTCGATTCCCAGTCAGGGCACATGCCTGGGCTGCGGGCCAGGTTCCCAGGAGGGGGCATGAGAGATGCAACCACACACTGGTGTTTTTCTCCCCCTCTTTCTCCTTCCCCTCTCTCTAAAAATAAATAAATAAAATCATTAAAAAATACACTTAGACTTTCACTTTATCTACTTCTCTATTGGTTGAATTTGTCACAATGAGCAAGCTTTACCTTTGAAATTAAGAACGAACTGAAGATAAGGAAGAAGAAAAAGCACTACCCTTCTAGTCTTGTCTCTGAAAAGAAGAATATCATTTGTCCCTCACGGTTTGGAGCAAATCTACCAAGAAATAAATAGCAAACACAGTTAGGGACGCTCCAAGTGCACTCGTTTATGTCTGCACCACCCACGGGAGGAAGAGGCGCACGGGAACGAGTGCTTGAAACCTCCGCAGAGTCAGGGAAGGGGGCAGGAAAAGGCAGCAGCAATGCAGGCCTGAGTCTCCAAAACCAAACAAACCAAACTTACGTAATGTTTATCCGGGTTGTATTTCTTATGATAGGTGAAAACAGAGACTTCCTTGATCCGGCCGTCTTGCTTAAAGGAGTACGTTTTTGGTGAAAATGAAAGGATGGGCTCATCATTGGAAGGAAGACCAGAAAAACGCAGCTGAGCGAGGTTGTGAATGAAGAAGTTAAACTTTGTGGCGATGCTTCCCAAACTTGATTCAATCAGCCTACAAAATAGTCAGAAAATGCATTAACAGTAAATGTCCATGAGAACACGTTCAATTCTTTTAACATAATAAAAGATGAAAATACTTTTATTACCTTTAAGATATTAAGCAGATTCTCACTCACCAAAGGATTCCCTTTGTTCTACAGACTAAAAACCCATTAAAATACATTCAACCCCAGAAAAAAATTTTAGCACGAGATTCTCTATTCAATCCCATTCCACTGTCTCCAAAAAATAATGCTCTGATTTCTTGAGGCCTCTGGAGTCCAATACTAATTAACAGCTTTTAGGGATAGAAGATGATTGGTAAAATGGCAAAAAGATGATTTCATTATTGTATTCCCTTGTAATAAATGGGGGCAGAAACAACTAAACAAGTATAGAAGGAAGCCATTCAGAGTAATTAAAATTTTTAAAAATCTCTTCTATTAAATAGTAAAATAGTAGAACCTGGTACCAGAGTCCTTCAGATAATTATAACTTCCCTCAGTTGAAAAACAAGTTTTGACAGAATGAGGAATTTGGTGACAGTCAATTCCTCAGGCAGGCCTGGATAAAACATTTTAGGCAAGCAAAAGAAACGAGAAGTTTCAGAAACAGGATAAAGGAATCCAGAAAATGAAAGGAGATTCAGAAAGAGAATGAGAGATCCTCACACAAAGATGCTTGTCTTGCTATGGACCAAATATTTGTGTCTCCCAAAATTCATGTGCTGAAGCCCCAATGGGCAGGGCCTTTATGGAGTTAGCAATTAAGGTTAAAAGTAGGGCCCTGATCCAGTAAGATTAGTGTCCTTAAAAGAAGAGACAAGAGCCCGGGCTGGCGTGGCTCCATGGATTGAGCGCAGACTATGAACCGAAGAGTTGCTGATTCAATTAGGCCAGGTGCCCAGTGGGGGCCATGTGAGAGGCAACCACACACTGATGTTTCTCCTCCCGCTCTCTTTCTATCTCACCCTCTCTCTAAAAATAAATAAATAATTTTTAAAAAAGAGAGACGAGAAAGCTCATGATTTCTTGCTCCATCTCCCTCTTCCATGAGAGAAAACAGTGAGAAGGCAGTAGTCTGCTTCCTTGCCTCACCAGAAGCAAACTGGCTAGCACTTTGACTTGGACTTCCCAGCCTCCAGAACTCTGAGAAAATAAATTTCTGTCGTTTAAACCACTTCATCTGTGGCATTTTGTTATGGCAGATCAAGCAGACTAATATATGCCTGCTTTACAGCCTTACCCAGAGGAGCCAACGAATCTTTTAAAAAAAGAAAAACTAAACCCAACAGTACCTAAATTATCAGGATTAGTTTGAAAGGCTATAGAGCACTCAGCTTCCTTCAATGAAATTCAGCCCAGGCTCTTGAGACTAGGAAATCCAGCCCAGTGTTTCCTACTTCTTCTCCACGGAGAGGAAGAAGGCAAGAGAAGGAGAGAAAAGAGCATGAGCTCATGTGACCCGCCCTGCTATGGCATTGTAATGAGGCGGTACCACGAGTCACTGAGCACTCTGGTCACCAGACGTTTAGAACATATTTGCCTTTACAGCACTGACACGTTCAAATGCAGTCATTGGTATGTGTTTCAAGTGCTACATCATATCATAACAACTTACTAGAGCAGTGCTGCAGTTTGCTCTTTTAATCACGTATGTATCCATGAAAATTTTTATAGCAGAACCCTCAAAAATAGATTAGGAAAAAAACCTTGTACTTGGCACTGTAGAATATATACTTCACAGAAACAGTTCATAAATAGGATTTTATAATTAAAATTAAAATCATATACTAAATAAAACAACATCATGAGAAAGAAATATATATTTTTTATTTTTATACAGATTTTATTTATTTTTAGAGAGAGAGAGGAAGGAAGAGACAGAGAGGGAGAGAAATATCAATGTGTGGTTGCCTCTCACATACCTCCTGCTGGGGACCTGGCCCACAGCTCAGGCATGTGCCCTGACTGGGAATTGAACCAGCAACCCTCTGATTCTCAGGCTGGCACTCAGTCCACTGAGCCACACCACCCAGGGCTAAATTTATTTTCTTTTTAATGTTGTAAATCCTTTATATTTATTCAGTAAATAAACTTTTGACAACCTACTATGTGCTAACACTCTGAATCCATTTTTTTTCTTATAAATAAGAATTTTGATATATAGCATTTGTTTACATGAAGGAAAACAAATCAAAGCTAAACTGTATGTGCCTTCTCTAATATACTTCAGCACACCTTACCTAGTAAAGAAAATTGTAGCTTCTGCATCTGTGGTTTGGGGTTGAAGTGCATCTCTAACATATTTCAAATCTTGAATGCATGTAAGTTCTGGTAGCCCTGAGGGAATCATCTATAGAAAGAGAAAAAAAGTTTATGAGTTAATTTTTTAAAAGGTCTGTTCCCCATACTTCCCTAAAACCTGTCTTGGTAATCAGAACTAAAATAAAAACAATCACAGTCTTGGGGAGTTTGTGTTTTAGAAACCTAAGTGATTCTCTATAAATGAAAAAAATTGAGGCAAAGGAAGTCAACTGTTGGAAGTTACAAAGTCAGTTTATGGATTACAAGCTATAAAATCCACTTATTTTTTGACTAGTACTCTTTTTATAAAATACTAACTTCAGTCACAATAATCATAGTGGGGTTTTTTGTTTGTTTTTACTTTTTATTTTATGTACGTCCAGAAAAGTACAGAAACCTTCGGTGTACAGTTTACCGGACACACAGAATCTGCACGCACGCAGGTTAAGACGGAATGCATCTGCCGACACCCCAGGTGACTTCAGAGTCCCTTCCAGTTGCTCTCACCCCCCCGCTGTAGGGTAACCAGCCTTGTGACTGATATTTTTATATTTTGTAAAAATGGTGTTAGTAACAATGTATCTGACATTTGAGAATATAGTAAATTTTATTCTAAAATTACAAAATATCCTTTTTTGTTATTGAAACACAGAAGCATTAATATAAAATTAATTAAATGCTTGTAGAGAACAGTTACCAGTGAAAGGAGGTTAAGAAAGAGGTTGGTCTGCTTCCTTATCAGGTTGTAGGCCTGACAGCACAGGTCCACAAACAACTGAAAACGAATGGTGGGCTTTTCACCCCCATTGATGACATACGCCATATCAGAGGTCAGCACGAAAGGAGCCCGATCCCTATTTAATAGAAAAGTACATACAAAGTATTATTTATGGAAGATATTCAAATTGTGCAATTGCTATCACATGGTTACTGAACTAAAAACTATAGCAATTTCCAATTGGAAAACTGAGTATCAGACAATTTTGAATTTGCATAATTCTTAAAAATTCACATTTTCACAGAAGTCATTGTAAAATCTCATCATTTAGATAGAACTTATACATGAACATTTTCCCCAAGATAATATTTATAAATCCACACTCTCAAACAAAGATCAAACATAGTTATAGTTACAAACATACAGCGAGAAAAACTTTGTACTTGTTGACATTACACAAATGGCAACACTTGCAGTTAGATACCACTAACTAGACAAAATACCCCTAATTCACTTCTGCAAAGGTTACACACACACACTCATACTTGTGGTAAGGTCATCTCTTAGGGCTTTTTTCATCCCCATTAATGCCCAAAAGTAGCTACCAGGCAAAGAACAGCAAGGAAAAGGGGGAGGCTTGGGAAATTAATCTGTGAAATTGGAAGTGCCTCTCTTTTCTTTAACAACAATACTGGTACCTTTTGAAGCTACCAAACATCTGTGCATGGCCCAAGAACTTCCCGAAGTCGATGTGAAACATGTGTCCTGTGCTTCGAAGCATTATGTTATCATTGTGTCGATCACAGATGCCTAAAACATAGGTAGCCACACAACATCCAGCACAAGAGTAGATAAAATTCTCAGAAGCCTGCAATAAAGACATAAAATTATTCTGGGAAAAAAAAATATTTCTAAAGGAGGCAAGATTACAAAGATTAATGTAGTTCATCGCTCTTTGAAATCACTATTGTAATCCATTTTCTAAATAGTTGATAAGTTGGATTATAATAACAAGCCAGCCCTTTCACAATTCAAAAACAAAAACACCCTTCCAAAGGCGGTCACACTGCCCCTTCTCTCCAGCTTTGTCCTTTAATACGCAGAGATGCCGCCAAGCCCTATGTGGGGTGCGTGCTGCCTTTGAGCGTCTTTAAGCATCATGTTTGTGGAGCTCTGCTCCCCACAGACTCTGCTGCTTACCACACGCAGTTACAGTGAGACAAAGATGAATCTGAATAAAAGAATATTATTGTTTTAGTTTTTGACATGTAGAGAAGGCATGTGTAAAGAAAATCAGCTTGTATCCTGAAACATCCAATAATAAAATTAATGTACTTTGTTGCCAATTTGGTAACTCCTTATGTGTCACCTGTTAAATGTCTCAAAGCTGGAGACATTTAGGCCTGCCTATTCTGGGATTAAGTTACTAACATAGTTATCGTACAGAAGGACACAGCAAGATGCATACGATGAAAATTTTTATGTAAAACATGTGCATTTAGTTTATTCTCAAGATACTACACTTCTGACTGAAGCAGTCTTATGGTTCTATTTATTCCATATGGCTAATTTTAATCCATAAGCCCCCAGAAATCACTACTGATGGTGATGACATAGCAAATGTTTGGCCCTGGCTAAGTAGCTCAGTTGGTCAGATTGTCATCCCCACACGCCAAGGTCGCGGGTTTGATCTCCCATCAGGGCACATACAACAATCAACCAACGAGTGCATCAATGAGTGAAACAACAAATCAACATTTCTCTCCTTCTCTCTCTCTCTCTCTCTCTCTCTCTCTCTCACACACACACACACACAAAGGGACAACAACAAATAATTTTAAAATGTATCTTTAAAAATGTTTACATAGGCCCTGGCTGGTGTGGCTCAGTGGATTGAGCACGGGCCTGTGAAGCAGAGGGTCACCAGTTTGATTCCCAGTCAGGGCACACGCCTGGGTTGCAGGCTGGGTCCCCGGTGGGGGACACATGAGAGGCAACTACACATTGATGTTTCTCTCCTACTCTTTCTCCTTCCCTTCCCCCATCTCTAAAAATAAATAAATAAAATATTTTTTAAAAATGTTTACACAGCACTTATCAAAAATCAGGTACCACACTACTCTCTCTCTGTTCCTCTTCCCCTCACACACTCGCAGTAATAGGTATGTGTATGCATATGTTGTATGTCTGGATGGATGGATATATATATTAACTCATTTAAAATCTCATAACAAACCAATGACGTAGATACTACTATTGTCATTTTACATATGAAACTGAAACACTGAGAGGTTATTTGCCTAAGATCACATAACTGTTAAGAGACAGAGCCAAGACTCAAACCGAGGCACTGTGACTCCTCTGTGTTCCATTCCCCACATACAAAAGCCAAATGCACCAATGCCACCTGTGTTACTTCACCATCATTTTGTGTCAAACAGCTTACCCGGAATCACAAACAAGCCCGCACTACTACAAACAAGTATTGGCTTCTGCTGCCATCGCTTTCCCCAAACCACAAAATAAGAAGAGGAAGTGTTTTAAAACATTTTAAAAGACCAATGAAATTCCTCTACTTGACTTTCTTAGGTCAACAGGTAGCATTTGCATATACCCATATGCAAATGTAATACATTAATGATTTGACAAAAACTAGGCAGGCAAATGACATTGAAACTGGGATCTCTTAGACCACCATTGAAAGTATACTTGAGTCTTCCTTAGGCCAATTTCAGATCATGACAGGTCTTATGTCCTAGAGATTTCCCTTTCCTCTTGTGTAATACAAAAGTATTCTGAAACAAAAAAGTGATGCCTCAGATAATAACAACAGCTATCAATTATAGAATTTACTATATTATATATTAATCCCTTCTCTCACACATTAATATGCATTGATACATAATATCATATATTGATTATATTATATGATTGTATTACATATTAATATATTATACATTAATATACTTTATAATCAATATAAGATATTGATTATAATGATATTATATATTAATTACTCTATTATGTTATATATAAGTAATTATAAGTAAATATATTAATTCACTTCTCACCATAACCTACAGTACTAGTTTTTACAGCCATAATATACACTGTAATACCATAAAAACATAATATTATAACATTTCATAACAGACGTCACTGAGGCACAAAGAAGTTAAATAATTTGCCCGAGGTTGTACAGCTGGTGAGTGACTCTGGACCTGAATTCGAGCCCAGAAAGCTTGGCCCATGGGCTTTGCTCTTTACCACACGGCAGCCACTGTACTTACTTCCTTCACTTTTTCCAAGACCTTTGTGAAATATAACATTCTGGGTTATAAAAATACCAGTTTTGCTGGCCTCTAAATACATGTTTGGAAAGTTTCTTTCTGTAATTTGACATTGGTTTCAGTTAGATTCCTGCCATTAAATGCATTGTTTTTACATTCTTTCCTTTACTTGGAGAAATATACTGCTTTCACGGCTTAAGACTAAGTAGCTGAAACAAAGCTGGAAAACAAAAGCACTACAGATCTATGTAATACATTTTTAACCACGTTATTTAGAACAAGGACACATGCTAATCACCTTTTCATACTCCTCCTCCGAAGGATTGTACTTCCTCAGCCACTCCGCAAGTGGCTTATCTTTAAAGGACCCGGTCACGCCGTATTCCACCTGGACTTTCCTGAGGGTGTCTGAGGCGGGAACTAGCTCCACCATGCCTTTAACAACAAAACAGTAAGCTATGTGAAAACAACTTCCAAAAATAAGCCTTTAAAAAATGTGTAGCTTTCAAGCTTTGACATAAGACACCGGCTATCAATTATCATTTTAAAAAAAATCAATGCTGGCATCTCATACTAGAAAATGTGAGCAATCAAAATTATTTTTTTATCTTTGGAGGATCCACAATGTAAAAGTTAATTTAACTACTTGAGACTCTACAGTCTGTACATCCATGTGCTATCCATCCCCCAAATAACAATTTCAATTACAAAGTAGATAATATGACCTCCCTAAAGAAACTACTTATAGGGTACATGGTGTCACACAGTATTTCCTCACAACACTTTCACAGATACTTTCTCTAGTCATGCATGTGTTGAAGATAAGAGTGTTGCAGAGCACATTAAGCCCTTTCAAAGGAAAGAACATGTTAAGATTGTCCTTGTCATACACTTAAGTCACACGTAAGTGTTTTTTCTTCCTACTGAGATGTATATGTGTGGCTGGGCAAATTTTTTTTTGCTCTTTTTATAGTTCCCTTAAAACAAATATCAAACAAATAAATTATGGGACATCTACACAATGTAATAAAATGAGGTAGATCTCTATGTGTTTATGTAGAAAGACCTCAAAAATGTTTTTAAAGACAAAATCCAGATGGAGAGCTATACGTTTTGTGTTTTAAAAAAAGACTATTATGTCCTGGCTGGTGGGTTCAGTAGTGTGAGCACCCACCTGCAAATCAAAAGGTCACCGGACTGACTCCCAGTCAGGGCATATGCCTGGGTTGTGGGCCAGGTCCCCAGATGGGGGCACACAAGAGGCAACTGACCGATGTATCTCTCTCACATCCATGTTTCTCTCCCTCACTTTCTCCCTCCCTTCCCTCTATCCAACGAAAAGTAAATAAATTTTAAAAAGACTATTATGTTTATTGGAATACATACAAAATATTCCCAGAAGGCTATGTGAGTGATTATATTTTTGAAGCAGGATGCCTAGGATTAAGGATAGAGGTGTAGGAGGAGACTAAGATTTATTTTTCAATTACATGCTATACAGATATTTTACAATGTACATATATTATTTATATAATTTAAAAATTAGCTTTATATTTTTAAAAAATCAAGGAAATGCACTGGCATCAAAATAAGATATGGATACAGAGACCTGCTTTGGACAAAGAACTGGAAGAAACCCAGCAAGCCACGGCCTCCAGGCCATCCCAAAAGAAAGTGCACAGGCCTAGGTTGTAATCCTAGTCATCTGGTCACATGTGGCAGAATGAATTCATTTGGATCTTTTTTGTTGTTTTGGTTGCATCATCTGATTTATATAGTTCAAGGTGACATCCTTTTGCAATGAGTACCTGCATCTTGATTCTATGATTACATTTCATCAAACTGTTAACATATATACAAATTTCTAATTTCATAATGAAACATACATATGTACAAATTACTCAGGATCCCAACAGGTCATCATGAAGAAGGACTGGACTTAACTCTGACAGCCTATGAAGAGAACTGGAACTGATGGTTAGGAGAAACCAGAAGTCAGTTCCCACTCGCCTGGACACAGGAAAGAATTCCACAGCCATGAGAGTCCGGGACATGATGGATACCTTGGAACACAGCGAATTCCCTTCACTATAAGCATTTAAGTATAAACTGAATGGCAAATGTTAGGAGGATGATGCGATAAGATGATCTTTTGGGTGACTTCCTACTGTCTATGATTATAATCTAGAAAGCATCTCTCATCTTCACTAACCACAGGTGATCTTTCTGTCCTTTAAAACCCACGGCACTGCCGTTGTAGTTATTCTTAGAGCTTCTAGCTCACTAAAGCATTTTCTAATTCCTTACGTGTGTCTTCAATTGCTTCTCTGTAAAATATAAGCACTATATGCTATTAGCATTCTGCAGATGGTAGGTACACAACAAACATTTGTTGAGTAACAATAATGGCTGTGATTTACTGAGTGGCTAATATGTATCAGACACTAGGGTGTTTTACATTTATTATCTCGTTTAGTTGTCACAATGTTTCTGTGAGTATAGTACTGTTATTATTCACACTTAACATATGTGGAAATGAAAAAAATGCATTCAATAAATAATAAGATAAAGTTTGTTCTTAGTGGAAAAAAGCTTTGTAACCATTACTTCATTTTGCTGTGATGAAATCTAAACTGGTTTAACTTAGAAATGGCCTTAGTTATAAGTCAAAAGCCAAAGACCATAAAGTCTTTGTTAGGTCAATAGTGGACACCTCTGGTTACTGCAAAGCACTTATCAGGGCTACTCACTGAGTTATTTAATCATGAGCAAATGAATCGGTAAAGTAACAACAAGTTAAAAGATGAAATAACTGAGATCACAGTGTGTCAGCATCAGGGTCCTACGGCAGGCATACATACCCTGAGCTAAGTTCACGAAAAAACACAGCTAAAAATAAGACACCAACACACAGCTGACAAAGTTACCTCTATCTCTGCCGGTTGAGAGACATTTGAAAATCACCATCCTCAGGTCTAGTCCTTCTTTAAGCCAGATTTTGTCCATTATCTTTATCATCTGTAAAGCTAACATATCTTGCCGAAGATCTTCACCAACCTTGAAATCCAGAAAACAAAATGGAACTTGTACCCTTCCCAAAGACTGCGGAGATCACAAGCCATGAAGCGGGGAAGGGGAATAGTCTGCGTGAAAGGCTCTGCCTGGAGTCAGGATGTGCTCAACCAGCACGGCAGCAAGTCTAGCCCAGAGTTACAGTTAACCCCAAATCTGTCTGGGAACAGTGTATGCCAGTGATGATACTTCCCAGAATTATTCAATTTAATTAAATATTAAATAAAATTACTTTTGCAATTTTGGAAAAGAAATTTGAAAACAGAATTTTTAAATTACCATTTAAAAACAAAGTAACCTTATTTTGCTCACCTTAAACATAACATTAATTTCTTCCCCCATTGGATCAGCATTCACCATTGTGACCTTCAGGGGCACAGCATTAGAACTGAAGAAGGAACATGACTACAAATAGAACACATTAAGTATTAGAAAGATAACACTGCAATAAAAATGGGCTTAATTTTTTTCGTCCTAAGCATTCTTCCTTTCACTTGCTTCTCTAAATTATGGCAAATGGAGTAACACAGGAAAGCTGTTTTTTAGATTATCTGGCAGATAAAAGGTATATAAACATACTTTCTGAAACTTAACATAGCATATGGGTAAAATATCATCTACTACTCTTTGAGCAGCAAAGCAAAAGCTTAAAAACTTGAGATAAAAACTATTAAAAGTTTGAGCTTTATCATAATTCTTCAACAGAGCACAAAAATTTTGTATACTCCTATCTTTTCTCTAAATCAGTATAATCTGGGAGGAGATCTCTACTTCTCCAATTTACAGTACTACTATAATTAATCATTAGTCAGGCAATCAAATAGCAACACTAAATTTAACAACTAAATTAGCAAAGATATAATTAACAATTACAATCTTAGTTTAAGTGAATCTGGTTAAAAAGCTAATTTAAGACTGTGAGACTCACTTAAAGGTAAACAACAAACCAAAGAAGAAAACGTAATCGCTCTGTCCCCCAATGACATATGCACACAAGTCGGGCCTCCACGGCCAAATCTCAAGGAAGAGTAGCCATGTCAACTCAAAAAAAAATCAAATCTGAAACTCCGTTATGAATAGCTATAACCTGGTCTTTCAAAACCACAAACTCACATGGATGAATTAATTGGTTGCTTTTGCTGAACTCATGATAGAGAAAAACCCCTATTTGTGTCAGTCACTATTAGTCTAGTTCAAAATAAAATTACACAATTTTGATGATCACTCACTACTTTTTGATTGCTCTTAGTGCTATAAGTCCCAACTGGTGTGGCTCAGTGGACTGAGTGCTGGCCTGTGAACCAAAGGGTAGCTGGTTCGATTACATGCCTGGGGCTTGTGCACAGGCCTGGGTTGCAGGCCAGGTCCCCAGTGGAGGGGTGGGGTCATGTGAGAGGCAACCACACATTGATGTTTCTCTCCTCTTTCTCCCTCCCTTCCCCCTCTCTCTAAAAATAAACAAAATCTTTTTTTTAAAAAGTGCTATAAACCCAGGAAGAGTTTACCTGACTACTCACAAGGAAGGGAAAAGTGTCTCTGAGTGGGGAGATTGACCATCGGAATTAAGAACACATGCCTCTCATGTGACTATTTGTAAACTGCAGTGAAGTATAATGTAATTTGAGGTAGTAGGTAATTTTACGCATTTTTTCTTTCAGGAAAGGTGATTAGTAACAATGTACTAAGATAAATATGGGCCTTTACACCACAGACATCTACAAATACTTATAAGCAACTTAGGTAGGTTTGATCTTCATTTGCTTTAAGCATGCCTGCCCATTCCCCTTCTTTCTGCTCATTATTTTGAAATATGAACTTGTAAGTATTTCATGTGTCACCTTAATGTTTAATTCTTTTGCCACAAGACTTGGATTAAGGGGAAGACGACATTTATTTCTTAGAAAGAAGGACTGTACTCGTTCCATACTCCTTTGGAGGACAACCTAGGAAAAGAGAATGATACTGTAAGCACATAATGGAAATGAACACATATTTTTAAGACAACAATATTATGATGTGGACCTAATTTTTTAAATGCCCAACTGTCAAATGTTGCTAAAGACAGTTAATTTTTACTATAAAAATAAAATTAGAACAGGCAAAAGCTATAAACATGGGAGGGAGGGGACAGTATATGTGCGTTCATATTTAACATTTGTTAAAACTCACATTCAAATAAACAAAAATTGAATAAAAATTAGATATAACTTTTCATCAGATGAAAAATTTAAGATAATATCCAGTGCTGGCTACAGGGTAGGAAACAGATACTTTCATAACCTATTAGTGGGGACAGGGATGTATACCGGTCCACATATAAATATATAATTTTTTTTTTGGTAGAGCAATCTAATAGAAACTACTACAACTAAAAATGTACATAGTTCTGGTGAACACCTAAGGCTCCACCCCTTACTACAGAACTGGCATTCAGAGACAAAAAAATGTGGCCCAAGTGAAAGAACAGATCAAAGCTCCAAAAATAGAACTACATGTGAAAGAGATGGCCAACCTATCAGACGCAGAGTTCAAAACACTGGTAATCTGCATCTCACAGAAATGGTTGAGTATAGTCACAAAACAGAGGAAGAAGTGAAGGCTATGCAAAGTGAAATAGAGGAAAATGTACAGGGAACCAACAGTGAAGGGAAGGAAACTGGTACTCAAATCAATGATTTGGAGAAGAAGGAAGAAATAAACACTCAGCCTGAACAGAATGAAGAAACAAGAAAGCAGAAAAATGAGGAGAGGCATAGGAACCTTCAGGATAACTTCAAACGTTCTGACATTCAAAGCATAGGGTTACCTGAAGGAGAAGAGGAAGAGCAAGAAAAAAATAAATAAATAAAAAATAAAAAATAAAAAAATAAAAATAAAAATGTACATAGTTCTTAACTATTTCACCTGTAGGAATATCCTATAAAGAAATGAGGGGCAAAAATGTACACATTGCAGTTCATTGCGGGACTATTTGAGAAAAGAAAAACATGTCAACAATCTACAAAGAGGTAATTAATGGTTCATAATTTACGGTACAATTGCCTTGTAATATTATGTACCTATTAAGAGACATGAATTGTAACTATCTATGTACTGACATGAATTCTCCAAGATGAAGTAAAAAAAAAAAAAGCAATTTGCAAAAAAAAAAAAAAGGGTATGTGTAAATCCATAAAAAACAACCAAGAAGGAAACACAAACTGTTAAGAGATTTATTCTATAAACTTCTTCACTATTTAGATTTTTTAAACATTGGCATCCAGTCACAGTTTTATTATTTTTACAGTTACAAAAGTTAAAAAGCAAAATAAATAATGAAAGAAACTCAAGATAACAATTTTAACCAGAAAAGAATGAATAAACATGGGAATTAAAGCAATGATTTTCTGAGTTAGGTTGTGAAATCTTTCCCTACAGATTTTAAGTAACCTTTAAATTCATCTGTCTAAAACAGCATAGGTGTAGTGAGAATTCTATTGGCTATTTATTGACAAAGAATAACGACTTCACTTGTCAACACTGTAAAGATCCTTTAATATCAAAATGTTTATGTTCTCTCTTACAGGTACATACATACCTGTCTGGCTGATCCACTAGCCTGCTTTACTTTTTCTGCTACTCCTCCTAAAAGCTGTACAAGTTTTGACTGCTTCAAGAGTTCTTCTCTGAGCCCTTTTCCTCCCACTGACAGGAGAGCCCCCAAAACATGCTCATATCGGGCACCGAACTGTGCGTCATGCAGGGCATCCTTGAGGAGCCTAACAGAGCAAAATATCCGTCAGCCACTTCTGAAAACTGGATGAACATCTCCCAAAAATCAACTTTACAAGTTTAATTTTAGGTCTCCAGAAACTTATTTTAAGTCATATAGGCAAGTAAAAATTCATTCATTATTATAGAGCTCTAACATGCCAAACAGAGAGTTTTGTTATTTTTTGTTTTATTTCTAAGGATGTAAAAATTTAATTTCTTAAAATTAATGCCTTTATAAAACATCTGGTATCCACAGTAAGTGGTCTGGGTGTACCATTTAGACTTTCAGATCTGTGTAAATACTAGGAATAAAAATAAAGTACTGAAGAAAATTTAAATCTTACCAATATAAACTGTGCGCTATCTGTATATTTCCCAATGCCCTGGACAGAAGGAAGCGTACTAATGAACTGTTCAAATAAATTTCATATTTCAAAGCCTATACATAAAAGAAAATAAAGAATTACTAGTGGTCGAACCCATACTACACTGTTAGGATAAAATTATCAAAAAAAGAAATTATATAAAGCTCACTCCTATTGATGAAAGATGATACTGATAAAAATGAAACAGATAAATTAACTTAGGCTAAATTAATGAAATCAAACAGGAAAGCACAGACCTGGGAATAACATTCATTAGCTGTGTTTAAATGGCCAGTAAAAAAAAATAAAAGCTCAAGTCTGATTTAATCTGAGAATCTAAAAAGTCAAAGAATTAAAAATTCAGATCTATGTACACACACACACACACACACACACACACACACACACACACACACACACACGAGGTCTGTCCAGAAAAAGCCCAACCACTGTTAATATAATAAGAACGGTTTACGCGACATCGATGTAACATGGCAGCATGGAGAGTGGACTGGAATGCGCATGCATGAACAATGATGACTTCACTGTACTCGTCAGTGGGGGCAGTAGACACCCTTGAGTGAGCATGTGTACTGTGTGGGCATCACATTCAAAATGACTGACTGAGTACAGCAACAAATCTGCATCAAATCTTGTGTTAAGCCTGAAGATTCCTCTGCAGAAACTATTCCGATGATTCAGAAGGCCGCAGCTATGGGCAAGTGGTGACTGCAGCTTCATCACAACAATGGGCCCACTCATGCATACGTCTCACCTGTACAAACTGTGGAAGAAGATCTGTCAGCTCATCGTCACTAATAGCCTCGATCCAGGTCACAGCTTGGGACCTCACTTCCTGATCAGCAAATCTAGGAGAGTATCACAAAAATCAAGATTGGATGGTGACTTCTTTCTAATGAAACTATATTTCCTGAAAACATAATCTAAATCTAGTCCTAACAATGAACGCTCATATAGCTCTTTATTCAAATGCAATGTGTGTCATCTTCTTTTTTAGGAAGAAAATCTTCCTGTGCTATACAAATTCTGGTAGGGGACTGGTTTAGAAATCTTAAGCTTATGAAAATTAATTTTGGCCCACATCATAAAAATATAACAAATTATTCAAAATTTACAACCTACTTCTGTCTCTAGGTTAATTTTCAATATCACATGTCCTTTTAATAACCCCAATGAAAAGGTGTATTAGTAGAAACATACATTTACACATTTATATTGTATCGAATCGCTTTCATGTTAAAGCAAAGTACTCCTGCAACATAATACCTCACTGGAAAAAATTAACAATAAAAAGAGCAAATAGCCCTGGCTGGTATGGTTCAGTGGATTGAGCATGGGCCTGTGAAGCAAAGGGTCGCTGGTTCGATTCCCAGTCAGGGCACATGCCTGGGTTGCAGGCCAGGTCCCCAGTAGGGGACACATGAGAGGCAACCACACATTGATGTTTCTCTCCCACTCTTTCTCCTTCCCTTCCCCCCTCTCTAAAAATAAATAAAATATTTTTTAAAAAAAGAGCAAATAAACTCCAGCTTAATTGACTTACTTTGAATCAAGAAGCTCCAATGCAGTCAGTGAGTCTAATGGAGGCCACTGGTGAAGCAACGAGTAAATTTTGGCAAGATTAACCCACTTCCAGTTTGGGGCACTCGCTAGTATTTTAGGAAGACAATTTGTGTGTTTGAGGCAATAATAACGTTTCTCCCACAAAAAGGCTTTGTCTTCTTTAGAAAGTCTGCATACATAACAGGAACTAAATTACTTCTCAATGATATCATAATAACAGTTATAGACTTGATGATTAAAAATACACAGAAAAAATGTATTCATTTTAGGACAGCCACTTGTTGGTAGAATCACTAATACTAATTTGGAACAGAAAAATGCAATGTACAGCCAACGCCACTAATTTACCCTAATTTGGGGAATAGAAAGAAATCATTTTGCCTTGATAAAAGTCTTAGTTATGAAAATGAAGGATAATTCAGTACAATAAAAATTTATTGAGCTCTAACCAGATGCCAGGCACTAGAATCAGAGTTGAATAAGCAAAATCCACCCTAAGAACAAGGATTTTATTCATTTTACACAAGTAAAATCAAATGTTATGTAATGCACAATTATTACTATTACAAAATTTTGAAGACAATTATTTATATAGCTCAATTGAGTATATTTAAAGAGAAAAGAACTTGTTTTGGAGATTCTAATGTAGTCTTAATGAGAAACGCTTATGTGAATGGATGATTTCACTATTTACTGCCCACCCATCTGCTTCTGTATGTGTAATACACACACTGAAATGCATTCATCTCATGTGGAATATTGAAAACAATTCAAATACTGAAAAAAGTGCACAGTGAGGTCCCCATTCTTCTAATTCCCCTGCCAGAGGCAACTGCGGGCGCTCATTTATTCATCCAGAGTCCATCTGCATAGACGCAGAGACAGACACCTGTAGATCTTTCTCCTTTACCGGGAACACACGAGTACACTATTCTGCTCCTTGCTTTCTTCATTTAATGTATTGACATATTGGTACACAGCTATAACTTCACTTTTAATAGTTACAGAGGACTCTGTTGGATGAATGTACCATAATCTGACCCCATCGATGGATATTCCCTACCGGTTCTATAATAATCCAAACACACACTGCAACAAGCAAGTGTCTGTTCCATAAGCAAATACAAAAGGGGTTCTTTCCTCTAAGACACATAACAGCCCGGAAGTGGAATTGCTAGGTCAGACTATACACATTGTGACCTTTATAGATTTTGCAAAATTGTTCTCCAAAGCTTTTTAGAATTCCACCAACAATATAATTCCCCCTTTTCTGTATCCTCATCAACACTTTCTATGACAAAACCTTTTAGTTTTCAACAATCTGATGTGTAGGAAATGGCATCTTGTATCGATTTACATTTCCTTAATTACTGAGAGGTTGGCATCTTTTCAGATGTTTAAAAGACACTGTGTTTCTTTTCCAAAGAATTATGTATTAATATTCTTTGTCTAATTTACTCAGTAGTAAATTAGAGTAAATGTTGGTTTTTCTACCAATAAGAAAACGTTCTCTGCACCTTAAGGAAATTATCTATTGCTATTTATTGTACATATAGTTTCCTTTTGATCATGTAAAAACTTTGACCTGTACAAATTTCTGAACTTTTATGTAGTCATATAGTCTTTATATATAATTAAAAAGATATATAAAACTTTCCACACCAAGAACATTGCTAAATCATGAACTAAATCGGGGTATTTAATAAACCATTAACTTGAGCTTTACATTATAAAAGCTAAGTAGGCAAAACGGAATCAAAGGAGCATACCCAAGTGACGAGTCTTTGTGAAGAATATGGAGAAGTTTCCCTTTTATATCATTTTCCAATGTTTCCAAGTTGCATTGTTGTGCAATACTTCTGTCAACTTGAGGAGTGGTGTAAATGATATCGAATGTGGGAGAAGGAAAATCAACCTTAAAAATTTAACAGATGGTAATCAAACTACAGCTGAACAGGCCACATATTGTCCACATTAACTTCTTTCTCTTTGAGGACATTGATTTTTCTTAGCCACAAGGGTGAATTTTAAGTTGTATATTAAATTAATGTCCTTTTGCTGAAAGTGATTACATTGTTGGTAATTCTCAATAGCACATACACTGCTTGGGATGGGTACAAAGGCATATTTTACTGTTTCTCAGAAACAGGAAATGGTTCATTGGCATTTAAATTGAAAACAGACCCTAAAATTGAAACAAGATTGATTAGGCCTCTTTAATAACAACCCAAATCATGGTATACACATACTTTTTTATAAAGAAATTTACAATTAAGCCTCCCCATGTGTCAAGAAGTACCTTTACCTGTAACACTATTCTTTCCATCACATATCCTTTTTTGGGGATTGTTCCAGGAATAGGGGTTATATGTGACGAAGTCCAAAGATACAGAAGCTTAGTTCCACATGTTAAAAACCTTCATAATATAAACAGAAAAATACCGTGGTTTTATTTTAAAAATCAATCAAAAATTGTACACACAGTAATGAATTTGAAACATTAGTATTCAAATGTTTACGAAATATCCTCTTTATAAAAAGAATGTCATCTTTATCAGGAAGTCACTCTCCATAGTGTACTGATCTTCAAGGTAAATGGATTGAAGAGTGGGGGTTGGAACAAAGGAAGAGAGAAGAAGGGATCATATCTGAGGAGGAATGGGGTTGAGGACAGAACAGAACACGCTGCTCCCAGAACAAAGCAACTCTGGATTATAGAACTGCTCCCTGATTTTTACCATAAGAACAAAAATACATGCCAAAAACACAGAACCTGCTTTGTGACCTCTTAACTGATTATTTAAGAAGTTTGATCTGTGCCCTGGGCCAGGGGTCAGTAAATTTTATCTCTAAACAGTCTCTGCAACAAAGACTATTGCAGAGACTCAAATCTGCTATTATAGTGCAAAAGTAGCCATGAACAATACATAAATAAATTTGTGTGCTATATCTAACAAAACTGTACTTACAAAACACAGGCAGCCTGTTGTAGTATGCTGACACTTGCCCTAGACAACCAGTTTATGGCCTACTTACATTAAACACATTTATCAGTAAACACACTGACATATCTTTACACAGAAGAAATTTCTGAAAACATGAGATATATATAAAGGCAGAAAACTATAAACTTCATTAAACTTTGTCCATTTTATTAAAATAGCAAATATCCTTTCCAAAGCTAGACCCTAGTCCTACTGTTTTTTCTTACAGGTTAACAGCCTTTAAATCTCTGACACATTAAACTGTCTTTTTTAGAACCATTCTCACTCCCAAACATTATTTTTAAGGTAAATCCCTATCACATTTCATCTACAAATACTTTTATATGTCTCAAAATGGTAAAGTTTTATTTTAAAATAAGTACAATGCCATTACCACTTCTACAGTAATTATTTAAAATCACCAGCTACCCAACCAATATTCAAATTTCCCAGATTGTCTCAAAAAAATTTTTTTAGTTGGTTTGTTCTGTAAGGATCCAAGCAAGGTCCAACATCTTCATTTGGTTGATATGTCTTTTAAGTATCTTTAATTCAAGGGTCCACAAGACTCCAGCCTACTACCTGGTTTTGTAAATAAACTTCTGTTAAACAAAACCACACATTAATTTACACACTGTCAATCACTGCTTTGGCTTTCGTGACAGAGACAACATGATCCGCAAAGCCTAAACTACTTCTCTCTGGTCCTCTTTACGAAGTTTGCCAACTCTTGTTTTTTTTGTTGTTGTTTGGTTGTTTGTTTTTAACAGCAAGACAACTACTCTTTTTAAAAATGATTTTATTCATTTATTTTTTTTTAGAGAGGGGGAAGGGAGGGAGAAAGAGGGAGAGAAACTTCAAGGTGTAGCTGCCTCTCCTGTATGCCCTATTAGGGACGTAGCCCAAGGGTTAACAAGCCTGCACTGAATCACTGAGCCCCAGCAGCTAGGAAAGACTTCTCTTGCAACTAGAGTTATCAGGGGAGAGTGCAAACACAGACCCCCACTACCAGAAACTATGCAACTGAGTTGCCCACACTTGGGGAAATCACAGGGGTCAGCACACCCGAAGTGCAATGGGTGAGCCTCACCCTGGGAAAACCATCTTCCCGACCACGGTATCTCCCCTGCCAGGTTAAGTATGGCAAACTCTTGCTTTAATCTATACAGTCTTCCTATCTTTTTCCCCCTGCCATTTGTTGGAGAAGCCAATTCTTTTGTTCTGAGAATTTTCCGTACCCTGGATTTTACTTATTGCATCACTCTGGTCACTCAGCATGCCCCTCTATCTCCTGTTTTCCACAGTAAAGTAGTAGTTAGATCTAAAGACTTAATCTGATTTGGGTTTAGTTATCTGGCAAGAACACTTACCACTTTTAGGGGGTATTGTATACTACTTTCTAGGCACTGCATAAAGTGCCACACACTGTTTGGTTTATCTCTCTTTCTGAGGTGTAAACATGGTATTGGTAATCATTATTTAACAACGGTTCTTAAACAGGAGTGATTTTGCCCCCAGTAGACATTTGGCGATGTCTGGAGGAGACATTCTGGGTTGGTACCTGGGGTGTTAGTGTCATCCAGCAGGCAGAAGGCAGGAACACGGCCAGACATCCTACAAGGCACAGGACAGTCTCCCAGAGCAAACCATTATCCGGCCCAAAATATCGATAGTGCCAAGACTGGGAAACCCTGGCCTAAATCTAACGCTGACATAAATTATTTCAGAAGGAGCTGCAAACTTGTGATATTCTATCATTCCATCTGCATCTATTAGCTGAAATTTTTCTATAAAATACTTTCTCACACCAATTATTTGGTAACCCTGAGCTGCACCTGTAAAGGAAAGGCAGGGTAAATGCTCGATCCTGTTTATTGAAAAATGAGCTAAGAACTCCTGTGTGACCAAGGCTGACTGCAGGGCTCGGAGTCATCTGGCTTCCAAAGCAGTGACTTCATCAGGCTGTATGCGAGTTGCAGCTTAACATAAATTATTTTAAAAGTAATTTCAGGACCAGGATTTCTTATTACTATGCAATAGTACATTAACTGAACTAAATAATTAACACTTTGTTTCTCTATACGAATTAATGTAAAATCATCTGCCCTCTTAACACCTGAGTATTTTTTGAATGTTAAGTACTAACATTACCTAGATTAACTGCATTACTTAACAGAGTCTCAAACTGAATGCCACCTACTCACTGTTTTAACAGCAGAGTGTTGGACGCGAAATATTTAATTGTCTAAAATCACTCACTCTGTTGAATTCTGAAAGAATGTTAAGTCCTTCACCTAAAAAACAATTCTACCACTAATTAGCTGAGTGCCATAGTACAAGTCACATAAGCTCTCTGTAACAAGTACAGGGCAGTAACAACCTTCACGGGCTCGCTGTGAGGAATACAAGGATGTACACAGCACTCAGACTACTAACACCTAGCACACAGTAAATGCTATGGGTTTATTACAGAGTGATATGCTATTAAACACAATAGGCCTCTAGACTGCAAAACTTTAGAGATGCTTTAACATGCTAATGTGCATTATCACTCTCAAAAAATGTTACCATGTGTTGTATAAATCATATCCCAAACTTAATTCAACTGATTTTTTTACTTTTTATTTTTCATTTAGGAAGACTCTTGATGGTCTCATGGAACATATTGCTACTAAAAACATCACTAAACTTGTCGGCTCAAAGGTCAGATAGATTACTGGCTATTAGGGGACAAAAGTTTGAAAGGAATTTCTTTTTTCCTAAGGATCATTAAGTTCTTGTACTCATGTAGAAAGAACCTTTGGCAATTAAAGGCCAGGGGCCCACAGCAGTGAGGGTAGATGAATCAGGTGGCCAGGGAAGGAGAAGGGAATAATGTTCAGTTGCAGATTCCCTGAAACTCGAGAAGTACGAGATAAGGATAAGAAGAGGAAAAATGGAGTTGACTTAGTAATGTCAAGGGCACCTAAAAGACTAAGTATTATATCAATAAAATAGTGCTTGAAGAAAATGACAGTTTTATAAGTGAACTGATTGCTGCTTTTCCCCTGAAACAGAATGGCAAACAGTCCTTCAACTACCCACACAGATACATTCAAACTAGCAGAATAACTGGTTTCCTCCTATCTGTGTCTCTGAAAACTTCCTTCTTATCACACTGAAAAAAGTTAAGGCAACTCATTACCTCATGCTTGTCACCATTCCCTACCCTGTTCTCTAGCCGATTTTGATGCTGCAGATATGTCCATAGAAACTCACCATCACAACTCAGTAACACTTACCGTTTAAAATCAAAAAGAGGTAAAGAAACTTTGCCCAAAGCTTCTGGCCTCTTTCTCTGCTTATTAGAATCAGGGGAACTTCCACTGCTTTGATTTAAAATCCCAAAAAGAGTAAGGTGAAGAAGAGATTCTAATGGCAATTGTGATATCTGGATGGGAAAAATAATTCTATAAGGGAAAAAAATGTATTAATAGAAAAAACAAATTAAACAGAATATATTAATCCTTTAATGAAACAGATAGTTATAGGTGTTTTAACTGACCTATCAAATAATCTTTAATCCTGAGTAACCTTTACTTAAGTAGCAAGTTTGGCTAACATGTACTGTAAAATATCTGAGACAAATTTTATTGGAATTTCAAATATATAACATTTCTTTAAAAATTTGTTAGCGCATTTACTCAAGACTTGCAGTGCCTATTTCTAGGCAAAATAATAGTAGTCATTTTTATTTCCTTTAGGAAGAACTAGACGTTTATGAGCATGAGTATTTTTGATTCGGGATATATGTGTGCTCATATATACACAGACGTATGTATATGTTTGCCAGTGTTCCGTTTTAGGACACACAAGGTCAGGAGTGGTCAGTCTGAGGAGCCATGAGACGGTTAAGTGTTAAAAAGAAAGGGACACTTTTTACCTTATATGCATTTTATATTATACGATTAGTTTCACAGACATGTATTATTTTTGTAATTAAAAAAGTAAAATAGAATACCACTTAATAAATGTAGAATAAAAAAATAAAAAGTTCTGCAATGTCCTATCTGCCTAAATAGTGAAAGCATTCCCTTACTGTAGGAATAGTATTTAAAAATACTAAACTAAGCAATGTTACAACATACTACCTTTCTACGATTACACATGAATTTATGTATTTAACTTGACAAAGTCTAGGAAGAATGGCATATTTCTGCAATTTAACAACACGTAGATTTAAAAGAACATTTTAGGTTTTTTAAATCAGAATTTCAGCCTGTTCTACAGCATCATATCTAGAAAAGACCTGAAGATGTCAGTAAGAATTTAATGGATTTTAATGGAAACTGTAATAAAAATAAAAACCAGGATGCATACATGGAAAACAGTGAACAGGGCATAATGAAAAAATAAAAAGCCAGAACTTCACTTACAGCTCATCCCATTTAATAAGATAGAAGAAATTCTTATAGGTGCCAACCTTCTTTGATTGAATAGGCTTAAAAAGATCCTTTCCATTGTGAGACAGGGAACATATCAAGTAGTATTTTTCATAACTGAGAAAAGAAAGAGTTTAATTTAATTTTTATTTGATAATACAATTTAGTTAACTAACACAATTATATGCCATTAGCAATCCTTCCTAAAAGTGACCATTATCTGAAATAATTGGGTTACCGCTCATATGAACTTAAGGAAAAACGTCTGGCATTTAACTGTTGCTACTCCTGTCAAATGAAAAGGCACAGCACAGGGAATGCAGAAGGAAACACGTCATCCCCAGCCGTCAGTCTCCGGGGGCAAAATGACACCAGCTGGAGAATTCACCTAAATGTTATGTTCAGCCAGTGACTACATTTAGATTTTAGTTGAATGACACTGAGCAATTACTCATTTTTAGGTAAATTATAGTAAGAAAGAATACAAACATTATCATCCCTAGGTGCTATTTTCCTTTGCTAAGCCACTGAAATAGAGTCAGTGAAGCATATAGATAGTGCATCAGTCTGACTTGCACGGAGTCAGTCTTTATTAGGAGGGGACAGATGCTGTTATATTCTCATTAGACAGCAATAATTTAGCTCCAAATTGCCCTAAGCACAGAGACGGTTAGATACAGTCAGGCAATCTTTTTTTTTTTTTTTTTTTTAGGATTTTATTCATTTATCTTTAGAGGGGAAGGGAAAGAGAGAGGGAGAGAAATATCAATGTATGGTTGCCTCTTGTGTGTCCCTCGCTGGGAACTGGCCTGCAACCTAGGCATGTGCCCTGACTGGGAATCGAACCGCGGTAGTTTGGTTCACAGGCCTGCACTCAATCCACTGAGCTACACCAGCCAGGGCAAGTCAGGCAATCTTGTACGACAGAAGTCTTAGGTTCGATAAAACTGCATTCTACTACTATTCTAACTTACTGCTAGGTTTACGCATTAATCACTTTGTTCATATATATAAATATATTATACATATTGTTTTAAATCTAATGTCCTTGGTTCACAAACACCCTAGCCAATGATTTGATCGCTTTTCTCATTCATCCCTCTTTATTTAGGCATTTTACTAACTTTATTTCCACCTTAATTATCACTGTAGTTTTCTGCATTGTCTTCTAAGTATTTGTTCACCTTATTCGTATCCCTAAATTTATTTCTGTGTGCATGGAAGACGTGGGGGTATGATCCCTGCAACTTGCTAAAAGAAGGAAACACCTTCAGACAGCAGCAGCACCCATTTAAATGCAAGCTCCAGGGGCAGAGTTTCGCTGCCTCTGTTTATTGCCGCATCCCCAGAAGCATGAAGAACACAGCCCACAGACAGTGCTCACTAAATATTTCTAGAATGAATTAATACACTACATTCAACTTAGTTTGAACCCACATTAAAAATTACAGAAGAGGCTGGTGTGGCTCAGTAGATTGAGCACCGGCCTGTGAACTGAAGGGCTGCCAGTTGGATTCCCAGTCAGGGCACATGCCTGGGTTGTGGGCCAGGTCCCCAGTGGAGGGCATGTGAGAGGCAACCACACACTAATGTTTCTCTCCCTCTCTTTTTCCTTCTTTCCCCCTCCCCAAAAATAAATAAATAAAATATTTTTTAAAAAGTATAGAAGAAATCTGCTCTTGCACACTTGAAAGCCTAGCAAGCAGTAAACTATTGTACTAAAAGGGGAAAGAAATGGGATAACGTCTAGTCCCATTACACTATTTCACATTACCCTGGTTCTAAAGGAAAGCCAAAAGAATAACGGTCATAAATTGACTAATTTATTAATCAACATTTGCCCTTTTAATTTTCAACGTATTTTCCTGCCTTTTCCCCATGTAGTAGTAGGAGTGATATTTGTTACTGGAACAGCTTAAAAAATCTCTGTAATTTTTATGAAAACCACCAAGGTATCTGTGATTCTTTATCATCCACTTAAATACCAAGATAACAGTGGGCGCTGACATTTTACAGGATCAGAATAACTTCTAGGTAAAGCTGCACATATTTTATTTTGAACAGTTGCTTACTTTGATACCCAATTGCTTGAAATTCCATGCGCAGCAAAAACAGTAAACTGGAGCTGTTCTGTTGTGGTCCACGCTTCCTTGGTGCTCCTGTTCCCTTGGACACAGTCTGCAGGACTCCTACCAGAATTTCCATGGAGTCTAAGAAGATCATAAATTGCTGCAGTTAACTGGTTCATGCTTACTTGAACAGGATTTTCAGGATTCAGTGGGCCTAGATGTAAAGAAATAGTTAACATGATTCTCTGAAAAAGCAACAATTAGTGCTAAAATTTAAAGAACTGAAGACATACATACCCCTAGTCAAACTCCTGCTAGCGTCCCCCTCTCCAGACAGTGAAGTCACCTGCATACACATACAAATTCGTCAAAAAAATGGCCCATGACATAACATAAAATGTTAAGCTTTCATTTCAAAACTTTCCCAGGGAAACCTCCCCAAAAGTATCTGCAGAACTAATAAAATAAAAAAGTAACCCCCCACCAAGTAAAGAGACAATTTTTAGTAAAGAAAATAATAAATACTATAATTTTATTAACCAGTCACTCCCAAAAATTTCAACTATTCCAATAATTTTCAAAAGAAAATCATGAAGTAAATGAAAATTTTTGCAAAATACACTATCTCAACAAAATCTGCCTCATTGAACTAAATTAAGAATTGATACACAAAGTGATAAACATGCTAGTACAGCATTTTATTTTCCATTAATTGCTCTACTATTGAGCATGGTAAGAATGGCCTTAAAGAAAGTAGAACTCCTTTACCATTCAGTGTCTCAAAACAGCTCTGAGCTCTCCTCCTACTCTCTAGCTTACCCAGCAAAGTAATATAATGAATAAAACCTCAAATATTAGGATCATGGTAGTTGATCATTTCCAAGTGATTTCATATTTATTTTTGAATTTTTAAAAACAAGCACATACTAAGAAAAAAAAGCGGGTCCCAAACTTCCATATACCATATGGACAGGTTTTCTAAGAATAAATGGATTGAGCTTTCACCTAGATATTTGTTGAGGGGCATTCCATTAACATAACTTTAAATTTATCATGTCTTGCAATCCACTTTCTCTCATCCTTCCAGTAAGAGCTCTGAACATCCCTGTGAACGGCATCAATTAAATACCCATGGAAAAACCACGGGGAGAGCTTTCACTAAAAGCAATAGTGTACTATCGAAAGAGGGCTCCTACCCTGGTTTCCACTGAGGTGGTAAGTCAGTCACTGTTACTGAAGCATTTGGGTCTTCTCAGCAAGGAGGAGGTATGGTCCAAAAGAGAACCCCCCATATTGGCAGTCACGGACACTTCCATCCAGAGGGAGAAATAGTATCTACTACCACCCAGGTCCTTCAAGCCAACCAACTCATTTATGCCCGAGACGCTGCTCTATACACAACAGGTTCACCGTCTGGCATCCACCTGTTCAACATCCACTCTCAGAAAGCTCCTCCAACCTCCTCTTAGGAATTCCCCACCTTACCAGGTAAGTCACCCAATCAACTCAAGAGTGAAAGCCAAAGTTAAAATAACATTTTGTCCAGAAGCAAAAATCTGTAGTTTAAGTGACAGATGCTCACTTCAGTACGTAGCTGCGTGTAATAAAATGATAATTACTCAAAAATACTCACATCAGCACTTTTACTCCTCGGAAGATTAACCGCTCTCTTTAGCTTCTTGACTGATTCTGTAATGGCAGGAGTCTCTACACCATCTAAAGCACTGCAGATTTTTCTTACAGCTTTAATAACTTGATCTACTGCGCGGTGCTGGTTCTTTAAAAATAAAAAGCAAAATAAACATAAGCATTTAGAATTTGAAAGATCAATTTCAGCAACGAAGTCAGAAACTAGACATTTCAGATGTGCCTGAGAACAGATGTACTTTACTCTTTTGTGATGAAAAAGAAAGGAAACAAGATTGCATTTCAGCCCTGGCTGGTGTAGCTCACTGGACTGAGTGTGGGCTGCAAATAGCTGGTTCGATTCCCAGTCAGGGCACATGCCTGGGTTGCAGGCCAGGTCCCCAGTGGGGGCCATGTGAGAGGCAACCAAACACTGATGTTTCTCTTCCTCTTTCTCCTTTCCTTCCCCTCTCTCAAAAAATAAATAAATAAAATCTTATTTAAAGAAACATTCTTATATAATGCATTAATCCATCAATCATTTATGCCAAACTTACACGCCAAGTACTGTTAGAATGGGATGAAACTCAGTACTGTACGATCCTTTAAAAATTTAAGTTTTTCCGTGAGGCTTGGCTACCATAAACTGAATGTACCCTTCATCTTCATGCTTGAAACCACCTCATTTTCTCAAATACCCAATTACCCTGCTGTCCTCCAAGCCTGAAGGGTCATTACCTAGCTCCCCATTTTTGCTTCCTTATATCTCTGCTTACTTTTACTCCTCCACCTTCTTGCAAAACCTTTCCAGTTTTAAGGCTCACGCCACTTTTCCTGTACTATTCTCCATTATTTTTGTGTGCCAATTATCAAATTATTATGTTTCAGTTTCAAATCTACCCTTTTTTGCTCTACTTTGTGTTACTGGAGCTACTAGAGATTTCTCCTTTGCCAGGAGGCAAAGTGTTAGGCTCTGTCATTAGAGGGCACCAAAGAGACACTCAACGGCAATGGCAGCATGAAGGACCGCTCATCAGGGTTCCAGTCCTCTATTTTTGGATTCAGGGAAAGAGCCCAGCGGTCCTCAAAGATCAGCGCCAACTGCATGTTTGGCTCTCCCTATCTGACAGCTCTGGCCAGTTCCTTTGCCACAGGCAACCTGTGTGTCCCTGTGACAGCCATCAATTTCAGCATGGTGGGAGAGTGTTCCCTCACTATCCACTGTTCCTCAGTCTGGACCTGAGAGCTGCTTTGTTGCACCTGTCACTCCGGGACCCCTTTGAGCAGGGGTGGTAAACTTTTTTTTTTTAAGGCCAGATAGTAAATGTTTCAGACCCTGTGGGCCACACAGTCTGTCACAAGTCAACTCTGCTATTAAGGATGAAAACTGACATGGATAATTCATAAATAAATGAGCACAGTTATCTTCCAAAATTTTTTATTTACAAAAACACACAACAGGCTCAATTTGACATGTCAATAATATGCAAACTTCTGCCTCAGAGTCCTCTTTAACCCCTTGTAGTAATTAACTACCTTTTACTAATGAATGACTCTTCATATGTCCCTGTTCAAAGAACTAGTAATATAGTTTCTGTCTCCTGAGTTGGCCCCTGGCTGAGTGACCTGCCTTGCCACTGACACATGGTCAACCTTCCCCACAGCATGCCACATTTTTGCTCTGGTTATTTATCTGATTTTCTACCCTACATCCTATGATAACCCTCAGTTACACGAATGTCTATGTGGAAAACACAGGATCTTCAATCCCCAAACTGTACCCTACCAAAATCTCATCTACAAATCATACTCTGATCACAATCTCCTTTGCTTGTAGCCCTCACACCCTCAGTCCAACAAAACCTGCCCTTTGAGCTCAGAAACTTTTCTGCTGCTTCTACAGACAGCTGGGTACCTCTAACAAATCTCACAGCTGCACAGATTCAACAGTCCCTGATTTTAGCAGGAACCTACCTGCCACTTAACATTCCTTTTGCCTGCTCTTGGTCAGCTCTCTTTCCCATTCCCCTTAGAATATGAAGCCAAACCATTATTCCTTGCCTCAAAACCCCTATTGCAACCCTACTTCCTTTTATTAAAATAGTTAACATCTTATCTCTAGAAAGCAAAGATGAAGAGGAATTAAAACTTTTGCAACTTTCTGACCTCCCTCCACTCCTACAACCTACCTCATGAGAAATTAAAACATATATCCACACAAAGACTTATATATGAATAATTATAGCAACACTATGTATAAGTAAAAACTATAAACAGTCTGAATGTCATTATTTGTTGACTAGATAAACAAAAAGTGGTATATCCACACAAAGTATTCAGCAATAAAAAAGAAACAAACTATGACTACATCTAACAACTTACCGACTACAACATGGACAGAGTTTTAAAAACTCAAGAGTTTCTCATACTGGTATGAGAAAGAAATCAGACATAAAAGATCACATAAAGTATGTTTCCATTTACATGGAATCTCAAAGGCGAATCTACCAAGACAGGAACCAGAACAGTGGTTGTCTGAGGCTGGGAGCAGGGAATGGCTGCAAAGCAGAACACAGAGTGATAAAGATGTCCTAAAACTGGATTGTGGTAACAATTACACAACTCTGTGCATTTACTAAAAGAATCCCTGAATTGTACACACCCAATGGGTAAATTTTATGGTATATATCTCAAAATAAAGCTATAAAATATGAGGAATAAATGATAGAGTCACTGTTTTAATAAGATGGTCAGTGAAGAGCTCTCAGACAGACATACGAGCACAGACCTTGAAGAACTGCAAGGTAAGCCATGCAAGCATCTGGGGCAAGAGCACTGAAAGAGGGAAGAAACACGAGGGTCCCTGGTTGGGGAGCATGCCTAGTGACTGATTGCCTATGACAGAGGAGGAAATGGGTAGGAGGCCAGATCAGAGAGGTGGTGGGTCAGAATGTGTAGGGGGCTTGAAGCCACAACTAGGGCTTTGAATTTTACTAAGGTAGCAAACATTTTTGTGAGCAAAGGAGTGACATAACTTACCATTTTAAAGGGGTTTTAAGATGGAGAGAAAAAGAAACAGGAAATTGTTGGAGCAGCGGTCAGATTAAGGAACTTGGCGGTATCCACAAAAATGAGAGGGTGTTTAACATGAAGAGGATGTAGTACTGAGGACTCAATATTTTGACATTGGAAATTTGGCTTTCAATGACCCTGTCTGGTCAATAAATATATTTAGATAGATAGATAGATAGATAGATAGATAGATAGATAGATAGATAGATAAATTTAAAGAAAAAACAAGGGCAAAAGCTGAGAGACCAGTAAGGAACTATTGCAACTATTGTAACTAACAAGGACTACAGTCTTGGTAGTGGCAAAAAGTGGTCACGTTCTTAGTATTTTCAGGTTAGAGCAGACAGGAAACAGAGTGAATATGGGATGTGAAAGATCCTTTTCTTGAGAAATCAAATATGATGCCAAGGTTTTGGCATGAGCAAATGGAAGGTCAGAGTTGCCATTTATTCAGAAAGGGAATTGTGATAAATAAATAGGAAGGGCAGTATAAAAAAATCCGTTTTCTGCCCTGGCTGGTGTAGCTCAGTGGATTGAGCATGGGCCGGTGAACCAAAGGGTTGTTGGTTTGATTCCCAGTCACCACACATGCCTGGTCCCCAGCTGGGGGCACACGAGAGGCAACCACACATTGTTATTTCTCTCTTCCTCTTTCTTCCTCCCTTCCCCTCTGTCTAAAAAGACATAAATAAAATCTTTTTTAAAAGGACTAAGTTACTCTTAAAAAAATTAATTAATTTTAAAAAATCAGTTTTCTAAATCTAAATTTGAGCTGTTAGGTAGTAAGATACCTGAGTGGAGTTGAGGGAAGAGATGAAGTCTGGAGATACAAATCGGAACCATGAGTACATGCAGGGTATTTAAAGACAGGAGATTAAGTGAGATCACCTAGGCTGTGAAATGGAGAGCAGAGGTCCTAGACCTGAGGCATTCTAATGTTAGGAAGTCAGGAGGATAAGGAGGTCGGAGGGAAGCTACAGGTGAGAGTGAGGACAGAAGAGACACTGGATGCAGGAGAACCTAGAAAGTGGTCGCCCGAGGCCATGTGAATGTTTTAAGGAGGAAACAATCAACTCTATCAAACACTATAGAAAAATTGAGAAAAATAATGACTAAGAACTTACTACTGGAAACATCACGGAAGTCCTTCATGATCTTCCTGAGTGCAGTTTTAGGGAAGTGCTGAGACTGAAATCTTAACTGGAGAGGGTTCAAAAGAGAATAAGAGGAAGTGGGGGCAGCAAAAACATTAACTTTCAAGAGTTCTGCTGCAAGAGGAATAAAGAAGTGGAGTGGCTGCTGCAGGAAAATGCAGACTTTTCCCGCTCAACAAGGGAGCTATATCCAGGGCTCAGTCCTTGAGCTCTTTTTCTCTACCTGCAATGGCGATCTCATCCAGTCTTATGGCTGAAAAATACCATTCATATTCTGATGATTCCCAAGTTTATCATCATCTCCGGCCTGGACCTTCTCCACTCAATTCCAGATTCATATCCAACTGTTTACTCAACATCACTACTTGGGTGAGCAACAGTCATACCAAACATAATGTCCAACACTGAGTAACAGATCTTTCCCCCAAACCTGCACTTCTTACATTTTTTCCATATGTCACTAAGGCAACTCCAAAGTTCCAAATGCTGTTAGAAAATCTTGGAGTTACACTTAACTCCTCTCCCTCTTTGCTCTCCGCCCTCCCCCCCTCCATGCTCCACGTCAAATCTATCAGTAGTAAATCATCCAAGCATAAACTTGAAAATATTCACAGAATTCAACCCCTTCTCATCACTCACACTGTAACCATCCTAGTCCAAGCCATCATCATTTCTCCTGTGGCAAAACATCTGAATTTGTTTGTTCCTACTCTTGCCCCCTCCTTCATTCTATTCCAGCTACAAAGACCTAGTGGACCTTAAATACACCCAGCACACTCCTCCCCCAGATAACCAGTAACATCTTCCTCTCCTTCAGTTCCTGAGTCAAATTAATCTTCTCAGTGAGGCCTTCTCTGATTACCTTATTTGAAATAGCAACATTACTCTCCTCTTTCATTTTTCCCTATAGCACTTTCCACGTGATATCACATATATTTTCCTACTATATTTTATTGTCTGTCTCCTCCAACTAACATTTAAACGAAGGGCAGGGATTCCAGTTTCTTTTGTTCACTCTTGTATCCTCAGCACTTAGAACAGAGTGCCTCACAATGAGGAGATACTCGGCAAACATTTACTGAATCAATGAAGACGTGTATGTGCTAGTAAGAACATATTGATAGCTAGAAATACAGAAGTTATCTTATGCTGTTTCTTCTTCTCTTACCTCATTACCCGTCAAAACCTTACCAATTTCATCTCCTAAGTATTGTTAATCAGTTCTCTCCTTTTTAACCTTCACCATAGCCATTATCTTTTACTTGGACTACTATTCAAAAAAACCTTCCTGCCCTGGCTGGTATAGCTCAGAGGATTGAACGCAGGCCTGCAAACCAAAGGGTTGCTGGTTTGATTCCCAGTTAGGGCCTCGGCTGTTGGCCAGGTCCCCAGACAGGGCCATGTGAGAAGCAACCACACATTGATGTTTCTCTCCCTTTCTTTTCCTTCCCTTCCCCTCTAAAAATTAATAAATAAAAATCTAGAAGAAAAAAAAGATAAACTTGCACAAACATATTAAAAAACAAAACGAAACAAAACAAAAAACCCTTCCTAAATAGTCTTCCTAAAACCAATCTTGCCAACCCTAAGCCTCACTTCCAGGGTACAGTCAAAGTGATTTCAGAGCTCAGGATTACCCACATCACCCACCCCACCCCACCCCACCCCACTTTCCACCCTCAGCTAAAAACACTTTACATGGCTAGAGCAGGCGATCAGCAAATTTTTTCTGTAAAGTGGCAAAGAGTACACAGTTTAGGATATATGGTCTCTGTCTTAATTACTCAAATGCAAGCACAGAAAATTATATAAACAAGTGGGTATGCCTGTGTTTTAAAAAAAGTATTCAGAAGAACAGAAAGCAGACTGGAAAGTGCCCTTATACGAGTCAGGACAGTCCTGGCCTTCCCTCTGCTCAGCCACAGGATACAACAAGAAGTCAAGACGTTTCAGTCTGCAACTAGAAAGAGGGCTCTCAGTGGAACTTGACTATGCTCGTACCCTGACCTCAGACTTTCAGTCTCCAGAACTGAACTCTATTTTAACAACCTTTCAAAAAGAAAAAAACAAGTCACGGAGAAGAATGGGAATAACTGAAAGCTTAGAGTTTGTGTTGCTACTTGCAACTGTGCTGATTATTCTAAACTCACACCAAGCATGACTTGCATTAAAAAAGAACCTGAGTTCTTTGACTCTGACATGGTGGTCCCTGGCTCTCACCTGATACGACTATGGGTAAGATGAAAACAATTTCTTATGATATTCTTCACTGCAACTGCTGTACTGGAGGGAGAATGGATCCAGGAACTATGTAGACCTATCTTCTACTTAGTGGTTATGTGGCCTTCAAGAACTTGCTTAGCATCTCTGGGCCTCAGATTCCTCAGTTATAAAATGCGGTGAAAACCTATGCTGTAGGCTATGGTGAAGAATGGAGATGGTGATATAGAGGATTCATCACAGTGACGCTGCTTAACAGATGGTTAATAAATGATAGCTATTAATATTATTATTTTTTATTACATTCCAGAAAAATGGCACTTATGTACTGTATGATATAATAATGTGGTTCCATAGAATCTGTTTTGTGAGTTCTAATGGTAATTCTACATTAAAACAGATCAAAAGCATATAAAGTAGTAAGTATGGAACAAGATTTTAAAAATCTAATCCATTTACAAGGTAAAGTGGAATGTTATATTACCATTACCACTGATATTTATTTATTCTGATGAGATCAGATTTGTAATCGATCAGAGCTAAAATATGAAATGTGAAAGTTGGGAAATCTTTGAGGGACAAGAATGTATAAATCAAAGATGAATATTCGTTTGTTTTATGTAGCAAAGTGGCATTTAGTGCACCTCTGTGGCATGAGAACATTAATGCAACCTCCAAACAAAGCCGAAAATACAATATTAAAAATGCAAAAAAAGAGAAAAAAGTGGACTGGAGGTGCACTCTCCCTCCTAGGAGCACACATGTCCTTCTCCTCCTCCTACATCCCGCACCCCCACCCCAAAGCATTACCTTTAACTTTCTGCCCTAAGCTCCAAGGGCCCTTCTTTTGCTTCTGTAACTTTCTCAATAAGCTTTGCCTTATATTTTGAAAAAAAGGCAGGGGCTAGATATGGCCCCCTGATCTAGAGAATAAAGTACAACTCTTTAACGTGAATTATTAGGTGATACCTTAGGTCTGCCTTCACTTTACACTTTGTACTCTATCATATAAGTGCTTATACGTCACCGCATGTAATACAGCTGTGTGTTTTTCTTCCCATGTCCATCCCAACTACCTTCTTCTAGCTACTGTTTAATACTGTTTAAGATGTCGCTCGGGCAACATCCCTTCTTAGAAGCCTTTCTTGAACCTTAAGTGCAGAGAAGTGTCCTTTGATCTCCCAAAGAACCTCAATGCATACCTCTACTTTACATTTAACTCTGAAATTTTGTTTAAATCCCCCATCACTAATTTTTAATTCTTGGCAGATGAGCACTAGTTCATTCATTTTCATAACTCCAATAAGTAGCATATAGTAAGCACTCAATAAACGCTTTTTTTTTTAATTGAACTGAAGGTTCTTAGTAATAAAGCTTAAGTGAGAGTAGACACACTGACTAAGCATTACCAACAACTTCCGTCAATAAGTAGGGTCAGAAAACAAGTCATCAAATATCAACATCAAGAATATAGTTTAGTTCTGACTGGTATGGCTCAGTGGGTTGGGCACCACCCTGCAAACTAAAGGGCTGCTAGTTCAATTCCTGGTCAGGGCACATGCTAGGGTTGGAGGCCAGTTCCTCAGTTGGGGGCGTGACAGGCAACTGCTCGCTGTTTCTCTCCCTCTTTTTCTCCCTCCTTTCCCCTCTCTCTTAAAATAAATGAATAGCCCCGACAGGTGTAGCTCAGTGGATTGAGCACGGACCTGCAAACCAGAGAATCGCGGTTCAATTCCCAGTCAGGGCACATGCCTGGCTTGCAGGCTATTTCCTAGCAGGGGACACATGAGAGGCAACCATACATTGATATTTCTCTCCCTCTCTCCTTCCCTTACCCTCTAAAGATAAATAAGTAAAATCTTTTTTAAAAATAAAATAAAATAAAAATAAATGAATAAAATCTTTAAAAAAAGAGAATATAGTTAAAATAGTCCATCAATATTTTGTCCAGTGCCAACACTACTATTTAAAATAGGACAGAGACAAGAACCTTTAAGTCATCATGTCAAAATGTAAATTAAGACTTACTTCAACTCGAAGAGCCAGCTCCACTTGGTTGTGATAAGAATCTAAGAGTTCTTCAATAGGGTGTCTGAAATAAAGAACAGTTATTGTGGCTGAAGGATACTATACACAAAAATGATTGTTTCATTTGCCAAAATAAATGTATTCATATCCAAAATTATGAAAAGCTGCAATTAATGCTTTAGATGCCACACCTTGTCATGACTTCTTTATAAGGTTTTTCTATTTGATGCAGGTGTTTGTTTAAATCCACTGGTGTTTCATCATCTTCCGCCTAAACAAACATATATACACAAATGTTTACCAAAAAAATCAAATCTATTCTTTGGTCTTTCTATTGCCAAATTAAATATGGTTAAGCGTATGATAAATTCTTAAAGCTAAAATGATTTCTCAGAACAAAGGAGAATATCAGAATTATTTATAATTGACTCTAAAAAAGTGAATAGTCTGAAAATTTTTGTGTAAGTGGAAAAACATAATACTGTTAAGTCTAGTTTCTAATATATAAACAGCTCCCAATGCCAAAACTACTTCTGTTCTATATACAGAGACTGGGAAGCTAAAAATACTTTTAAAGATGGCTGACAGCCAAATAAAGGTGGGGTGGGAACCAGATGGGGAAGAAATCATTTGAATTTCCGCATTTTCTTTCTAATAATAATCAAGTTTCTCTATATCCTTAACACCAATAAATGAGGCACTCTGTCTCTCCCACCATAAGTCCTTACTATGTAAATATACTCAGGAACATCATTCCTTAAGAAATGAAAAGAGAAGTTACTCATAATTGCTAAAATATGCTGAATTTTGTGCAATAGTTTCCACTACCGAACATAGCAGCAAAACCTAAGAAAATAGAGAGTAGAAATGACTGGTATTTTCCCACCCAAAATTCTACCATGTGAAGGATAACTGTCTTTAGAGACTAAAATTCAAGTGCGTATACAGTAATAAAATGGCCTCATCTCCTGCATGCTATTTTGTTTTAAACTCCAAAAAAAAAAGACCGTACTTTTAAAACACAGAATTAGCCCTGGCTGCTGTAGCTCAGTGGATTGAGCACGGGCCTGTGAAGCAAAGGGTCGCTGGTTTGATTCCTGGTCAGGGCACGTGCCTGGGTTGAGGGACAAGTCCCCAGTGGGGGACACATGAGAGGCAACCACACAGTGATGTTTCTTTCCCACTCTTTCTTTCTCCTTCCCTTCCCCTCTCTCTAAAAATAAATAAAATATTTTTTTAAAAAATTGGATTGAGCACGGGCCCATGAACCAAAGGATCGCAGTTTGATTCCCAGTCAGGGCACATGCCTGGGTTGCAGGCCAGTTCCCAGCAGAGGACGCATGAGAGGAAACCATACATTGATATTTCTCTCCCTCTCTCCCACCCTTCCCCTCTAAAGAGAAATAAATATAATCTTTAAAATAAATAAATTAATTAATAAAAATAAGAAATAAAATAAAACACAGAAATTAGTTTTCATTTGGTAAGAAGTAATGTATTTTTCTCAGTTTGGTGCAAAGGTCAGTGTAGATCGCTTCCCCACAAAAAACTGCATTGGTATTCAAAATCTTCCCTTCTTCCTCATTTCTCCTTGACTAGAAACTGACGGTTTCATTCTTGTGTAAAACTATTACAAATCAAATTTTTCATTCTTCCACTTTGATTTTCAAATAGGCCTCTTGCTCTGAGTAGTATGCTACCTAACCTTCTTTGATTAAAAATCTCCTGGCATCTGCTAAAAAGACTCCTTTTGAGATAAAGAGTTCGTCACTTCCAGTCCAACCCAGAAATCTTGCAGAACATACAAACTGCCAATCAGCTCCTTAGCAAAATTATTCAGATTTAAACAAAAGCAATTCAATTATAAGGCAAACACTTACTGTTCGGGCTAGATTTTGACACATTGCGCTTAAGGGCAAAAGTTGTAGCTTAATCTCTGTGTCCCATTTTCGGCAGTTTTGAATATGTTCATGACTTCCAAGGCAATGATTACTGTTAAAATATAGTAATTGTCCATCAATATTTTGTTTTCTTAAAAGTAGAAATTACAGGGGTGAGAGCAAAATATAAATTGTATCTGCATCAGAAATGGAAGAGAATGGTAAAATACCGAGATGGTTTTTTTAACCAAATATAAGCACTGAGTAGAGGACTAATTCCACATGCAAAGAGTTAAAACAAAGAAGAAAGAAGATGAAGAAAATTTAAAAAATAGGGGCAGGACATTTTTAGTGGCCTAAGAAAATGGAATCTGTAACAAGACTAAATGCCAGATGCAATAATTATTGGGTTCAGAAAAAGTCATGTAACAATTATGTCAGGTAAATAAAAGGAAATCACAACTGACCCCTTTGTATAAAATAACAGTGCATGCTACAAAAGGAAAATGGAGGCTGTGATGATGGCATCATTGACCCTTTGCAGAAAGAAAAAAAAACTTTAAATTCACTAATCAACCAACTGCCCACCATTATTCCTGCCTGAGACTATAAGCTTTTTAAGGGAAATATTAATGCCATGTCCTAATTATCTCTGAAATCCCTCCACTGTCTGAGACATGACTTCTTAGACAAAGAATGTCCCAACACAACTTTACTGATACAATGAATTCAGTAGGACCCAGTGTATTTTTAGATTACAAATTGAACTTAAAATTTTTCTAACTTAAGCCGTTAAAAATGAAATTTCCAAACATGTTCCTCAGTAGTTAAATGAATAAACTTACTTCTGTAGCACTTCCTCTTGACCACAAACTTTCAAAACATAGCTGCCAACATCTACTTCATTCAAGTCATCGTGTACCCAGCAAAGGGCTTGCATTATAATGATTTCTACAGTAGAACTCACTGTAAAAGAGTTAGTCATCATTTGCATTTTGCTCACTTAACCCTAAGTATAAATTTATTCAGATTATATTTCTTATATCTAAGATAGCACTACACAATAAACATATAATGCAAGTCACACGTATAATTTAGAAATTTCTAGTAGCCACAGTGAAAAAAGTAAAAAGAAACAGGCGAAGCTAATTTTAATGTTTTACTTAACCTAATATATCTAAAACATCATTTCAACATATAATCAGGATTTTAAAATTACTCATATCTTATGTTCTCTTCAAACTAAGTCTTTGAAATCCAGTGTGTATTTATATTTATACCACATCTCAACCTACATTCGTCACGTTTCAGGTGGTTGCTGTATCGGGGTAGATCTCAGCTAAGAAAGCCATCTCCCTATTGCAGATGCTTCCAAAAAGGATGACATTTAGCAGTTTCTAACAAACAGTGACCTAAACCACTTCAGAAGGAAAAAGAATCACCATTTTAAATGTTTGACATTTACCTGGTATATTTTCCAATAAAGAATAAAAATCTAGCAAGTAAGAAGTATTGTTCAATTATCATTCTTGGCAATAGCTGGATACGAAGATTACGACAAATTAAAAACTAAGGAAACCTTTCAAGTACACTATTTCTATACTTCAAGGTCCTAAGTTCAATTTAGAAAGCAATGATTACATTCAAACTTCATGAAAATTAACAACTTGGCAGCAAAGCCCATAAAACCTCTATCTAATACAATGGCTACATTTCTGAATAGTCAAACGAATGGTGACATTTATCATTTGAACATATAAAAACCATTTATACCATAATATGGTTACATTTCTTAACAGAGATGTTCATTATAATTGTGCGCATTTATGAAGAACCAAACAATAGGATTTGAAATATTTTTAAGTAATTAGATCTTGATAATAGACCTTAAGCAATTAGATCTTTAGAGCAAGTCAAAATTAGACACAAATTAAAATATGTTATCAATATATAAGCACTGATACTCATGCTTATTTCAATCAAGAGGCCTATTGTCTTTTTCCTTTAATTTTAGTATTAATTCTTATAGCATATTTAGATTGAAATGATACCTCAAAACAGAATGAGTGAGGTTATTTGTTAAAACAATCCTTCCTTTAGAAACTAAAAGAGTAACTCTTTATAACTGGTTAACATTTTTGTTTCCAATTATATTTTTTTCAAAGGGCCCTGAAAAGTTCAAAGATACAAAGAAAGTATCCAAATACTGAGCATATTCCTAGCTATAACCATTAAAGAAAAAAAATGGCAAAATTTTTAGGCCAAAGTACTGTAGAAATATAGGATCTTATTTTACTGTTAGAAGCCCATTAAAATAATACAAATTGTGAAAAGCAATAAACTATGAAAGAAAGTAAAGAGTAAAAGAGTACTTTTAAAAATTATAACAACAAATTCCTACAGACTTGGGGATATATCTCTAGAAAGGATACCCACATCAAGTTTTGAAGGAAGACTTAGAACCAAAGGAGAGCCCTGGCTGGTGTGGCTCAGTGGATTGAGCACGGGCCTGTGAATTAAGGGTTGCCAGTTCGATTCCCAGTCAGGGCACATACCTGGGTTGCTGGGCCCCCAGTGGGGGGGCCATGTGAGGCAACCACATACTGATGTTTCTCTCCCTCTCTTTCTCCCTCCCTTCCCCTCTCTAAAACATAAATAAATAAAATCTTTAAAAAAAGAGCCAAAAAAGAAATATCTTCTCCTTAGAAGAGCGATTTTCAACCAGTGTGCCACAAGAATTTTTAAAACATGCAATACCTGACTCTTTAGTCAGGGGTACCTAACCTCTATTCCCTTAGATCAAGTTAAAAAAAAAAGACAGCCAACATAACAACAGCCATCGGTGTGAATGAATCAAAATCATATCTATTTTTCTGTCGGATTGGCAATATATATATATATATTTTGGTGTGCTGCAGAATTTTAGTAATTAGTTTATGTGTGCCATGAGATGAAAAAGGTTGAAAATCTCTGACTTAGAGGAGTTTAGCAAGATAACTAGAATTTCAATTTTACTGACAGCTTTTTATAAACAAGCATTCTTCTTACCATTAAACAAACAAACAAAAAAGAAAATAAAGAACTGGGCTTTCTATTTAATTAGCTATCTTCTTATTACATTTTTTATATAACGCTTTGGGGCCTTGGCCTAAAGCCACTGATTAACCAAAATTACTCAGCCTTCTTCAGAGAAATATGTACAGCAGTTAAAGATAAAATGTTTTCCCACTTGTCCTACCCAGGAAAGTATCCAAATGAGATGCCAAGTTTTAGAAGAGGATAACTAATGAATGTTAAGTGTTTAGCCACACTCACACACACATTTTTAAAAAGGATACTAATAACAGAGTCAGTTTATAAAGAAAATAATAATTATTAACATTTTAAACATTTTTCTCTCTTACCAGAACAAAACAGGACAGTTGGAGAACTACAAACCTACCATCACATGTAAAAGTAACTGGTAGTTGAAATCCTTCTATTTCAATGGAGACCTTCACGCTAGCATTTTCTCCACATATGTTTCTTTGCACTGTGACTGGACTTAACAAATAGCCTGGATTTGTGTGGTGATTGGTATATGGAAAGTTGGTCTTCAATCTGTTTACAAGAAAGAAGAAATTAAATTCTTTTTTTAAAAGCTGCATTTATTTGAGCCCTGAAATAGACTTTGCATGCTTATAGCCATTCAATTCTGTGCCTTTGTTTCAATTCTAGAGCAGCTCATGAAAACTGCAATGGACCCCTGCCAACACTCCAAATACCAGCATTTGCCTTTTAAATACAAGGAATCCAGGGGAAGAGACCAAGTACTGGCAGGACCTCTTTGGTGAGCGTTGCCAACGTTAACCAAGCACACACGGGACACACGACCGTTTACGTGAGGTGCTCTGCTTCAGATCTTTTTGCTACACACTGTAATTACACAAAATGCTACGTTTTTAATGACTCATTGATAATATAGGTAATGTAGCCCTAAACTCTTAACTGCCAGAGGAATAAAATATTTGTTGTCTTTTCAAAACCTTTTTTCTAAGCTTCTTTTTCCTACACATTGTTTCTGGTCATTAGACAATGATTTAAAAAAAAAAACAAGATGTAGAAAATGGGTTTTTACCCAGTGCTACTGGGCCTTTATTCCCTCAAAGTGATTTCTGAAACTTAGGGAGTGGGAATAACTGCCTGGGAAAGTACTCAGTGTTCGCAGATATTCAGACAAGCATTGCAGTTTAAATTTAAATACAAGAGCATGGCGCCTGGCTGGCTCATCTCCAGACAGCACTTTGTTATCAGAGACGAAGGAGGATCTGATCCTTCCTAAACTGAGGAGCTCCCTTTAACTTTTTTCTGGAGGTTAGAAGACAAATTCCAATCTTCACATCTGCTTTTCACAGGGCTAATAAATGCAATGAATACTGAAAAGTACTGTTCATTTGCTTCTACAGAGATTAAAATAATGAAGTCACAGGAATAGAATAAAACAGGTTGAGATGACAGAAAGAAAGATTCTAGAGAGAGAGCCAATACCAAACTATACCAAACTACCTGAGTTTAAATCTTGACTCTACAACTTCCCAGCTGTGTGACCTGAGGCAAGTTATTGAAACTCCTTTTTTTTCTTGAGTTTCCTGCTCTATAAACTGAGGCTTATACTACGACTAACCTCACAGGGTTGTTGTCGAGAATCACGTGAATTACGTAATTAAAGCATGCAGGACAGGGCCTACCCAGTACATAGTGAGCACTGTAAGGATCTTGTCAAACAAATGAAAGAGTGAATCAGTGAGTCCGGTTTCAGCACTGTGATTGTAAGTGCCACACAGGATCCCCCATTAAAGAGAAATGTAACTGAAAAAAGGGTAACATAAGTAATCAAATCAAATTCACATTGAAAATTCACCCTTCAATGCGGACACATTATCTTCAGATCTGTTGTCAGGCCTATCCCTCTGGCAATGACATCTTCATAGGGCCCAGCCCAAGATTCTTATTGTTTAACACATACTTGATATTCTCTTGTTTTCTACAGTATGAATGAAACAGATACAGCAAATCATATAATTAACTAACATATGAAATGGTACAGAATTCTGTCTACAGCTAAGCAAGCTTTCAATTTTCAGAAATTTTTACGGATGATGAAAGGAAAATCAGAAATCCTGATGATGGCTCAGAAAACAAGAATTTAGTGGACGAAAATTCCAGTGATAAAAGTTGCATCCAACGAACTTGACTTCAGGGGGAAAAAACCTTCATTTCCTTTTCCTAAAATAAGTCCCTTCTTTTACACAATGTGAATGTACTTAATGTCACAGAACTGTATGTGTAAAAATGGCTAAAATAGTAAATGCTATGCTATGTATATTTTATCACAATAAAGCCAGTTTATTTTTTAATGAGTCCTTTTTTTCTCTGCTTGACACTATGAAAGACAGTTTAGTCCAGCCCTGGCTAGGTAGCTAAACTGGTCCATTAAGAGTGTCTCCCAAATACATCAAGATTGAAGGTTTAATCCTTCATATACATCTTGTATGTGTCAAGACACAACAAGAAACAACCAGTGAATGCATAAATAAGAGGAATACAATAGATGTTTCTCTCTCTCTCTCAAATCAATCAACAATTTTTTTTTAAGTTTTAAAAAGAGATAGTCCAGAAAAATACAGTAATTATTTTTCTTTTTTAATTGTATTTGGTGACACTGGTTAATAAAATTATATAGGTTACAGAAGTAAATTCTATAACACATTATCTGTATACTAAACTGTGTGTTCACCACCCCAAGTTTCCTTCCATCAACATTTACCCCTACGCACAGTAATTTTCTTTGTTTTTTCTATAAAATTGATCATTTCTTCTATTCTCATGGCTTTGTTTGCTTTACAAAAACCGGGGGAAAAACTAAGATGGAAAAGATTCCTAAAGTTGGGCATTTCTGTTTTGTTTGTAAGTAAACATATGAAATCAAATTAAATGAGTAAATTGGTAATTGACGAGTAACTTACTCACTTTTAATATAACAGACCATAGAAGATGCTTTTACGGATGCTTTAAGCCAACACAGTGGCATGTTCTTAAGCAATTACCTGTAAAGAGTATTTTTTAAGTTTAATTTTCTTCTTCTCTAAAATTTCCATTTTCCTATCGCTACCAAAGACATAGCTTTGGTTGTTTTGTTTAATGTGGCTCTATAGTTCAGGAAAATTAATATTTCTATGCATACGGTAAAATCTTTTACAGTTTATTTTCCTACAGTTTATTTAGCTCAATCCAGCTAAAGTTATATATAGACAGAGCCAAATCATGCAAAATCAGAAGGACAGAAGACAAAAATGAGGGTTTTAATTGAATGCTATTTTACAGGAATAGAGTCAGCATTGTTTAAAAGAAAATGAACTAAGTGCAGAGGTGAAGTCCTTGGGGTGAAGACACTATTATAGGATATAAATATTAGATCTGAACCGTATATGAAGATAAGAAATACAAGGCTTTTCATTCTGAAAAGTCTAAAGTGTAGTTTCTCATCTTATCCTAGGAAACCACACACACAAAAAAAAAGCAGCAAAAACTTCTACTGGTACCTAACATTCCTCTAACATTCCTCTAAGAACTTTCTCTGAACTGACAGCTAGTAGAAACAGCAGGTTTGTTCATTAACACTGTGTGAAAGGAAAGAAATGCAGTAACAACAAAACATCTTGAATCAAAACACTACAGGGCCTGAAACAAAGCAACCTTTGAGATCAACAGCCCCACTCCCTCATGTCACAGAAGCTAAAAAACAAGACCAAGAACTGGCACTAAATTCTAAGGGTGCTATACAGTAATGTTAACTGTAAGCAGCTATCATCCTGACAGTCTCATAATAATTTCATAGCTGAATGTAAATGGCTCTGTAAGAGTATAAATACTTGTTTTAAAAATGCGCTGCAGATATTAACATACTGAAAAAAACAGAGCCATTAATTTCTTCAAGGGGCATTTCCTCCTGACCCTAATCGCCAAGGTCACAGAGGAATGAGAGAAATTCCTAAATCATGATTCAAAAACATCTCTGAAATACCTGTTGCAATCACTAATGAAAATAAAATTACAAAAAGAACTCATTCTTTCTTTAGTTCATCTGGAGTTTCATATCACATAAGCCATTGTGTGTGTATGTGTATGTGTGAATAAAAATAATCTTTTTAGCTTATTGGCAGTCTTTGTTAATAATTCAAAGATTCAAAGAGAGAGAAAGGGTAGATCACAGACAGTCTAGTTTCTCAAATTAAATGCCAGTCACTCAACAGTTTAACAGAAAACATACAGGGCTTTCGGAGAAAATTAAATGGAACTAGATGAACACATAACAGATTATTTCCAAACCATTAAAGTAAAAGATTATTTCCAAATTGTTAACCACACACATATAATGATATAATGGCATAGGTTATTTCTAATACATGCAATTTACATACTAAGTCATCTAAATTGTCTCTTCTATTTTAGTAACAAACTATAGAAATGATCCCTGAAAGTATGGTCTTTGTCTCTTCTATTTTAAATGCCTACTAAAAAAACATGAGTTTTAGCCCTGGCTGGTGTAGCTCAGTGGATTGAGCGTGGGCCTGCAAACCAAAGGATCACAGTTCGATTCCCAGTCAGGGAATATGCCTGGATTGCAGGCCAGTTCCCAGCAGGGGACACACAAGAGGCAACCGTACACTGATATTTCTCTCCCTAACACTTCCCCTCTAAAGATAAATAAATAAATAAAATCTTCAAAAAAAAACCACCACACATGAGCTTTAAAAATCCAATAGAGTAACTTTTGCTGGGAAGAAAAAGTGGCTCTACTGATATTTTTTCTTCTTTTTCCCCCCTAGGGTATTCTGCAGAAAAATTCTAGTTAAAAAGGGTAATGTAAACAGTGACAGTTTTTGTTTTTAAAGATTCTACTTATTTATCTTTAGAGGTGAAGGGAAGGAGAGAGGGAGAGAAATATCAATGTATGGTTGCCTCTCGTGTGTCCCCTGCTGGGAACTGGCCTGCAACCCAGGCATGTGCCCTGACTGGGAACTGAACCACAGTTGTTTGGTTCACAGGCCCATGCTCAATCCACTGAGCTACACCAGTCAGGGCAAGAGTGACAGTTTTAATGAAGTATTACCAACAGTCTAGAAAATCTAGTTAAATATTATTAAGCCCCTAAACAATATTAAATTGTTGTACCTACTCAAAAATAATCTGGGAACCCTAAACTCTGCTTTGCTTAAAGCAGATCACACTGGGAAAAAATATGGGATTCTGAATAAACCCCCCTGTGGTGATCAAACTTCCCTTCTTTTGATAACATATCTCATCGTCTTAGCCACAATATTTTTTTTTGTTCCACTTTTTCCTTCTGTGAGGTTTTTTCTGTCTGGTGCTGGCTGAGCTGAGAGGCCTCCCTTTTGTCTTTGCTAGCATAACCATTAGAATATGAAATCTAAGCTATCAGTGGCTACATTTCCTGCCATTGATACCCCATCTGCAGTAGAAGAAAATGAAGCCAACATGCATGGAGTAAGAACAGGGCCAGGAGTGGGAAAAGAGAGTCCAAAGGGAGGTGGGAACCTGACAGTGTAAGAATTCCAGGATCTGGCTGTCACTGAGCTCTGTCCCATCCTTCCTCTTTCTGCGTAGGGGTTTGTGAGCCAACACATAACCTCTCTTCATTAAACTAGTTTAGGATGGGTTTCTAGTCCTCAAAATGGAAGTCTGGCTAGTAGAACGATACAATGGAAAGAAAACACACTGAACCAGGGGCAAAGAAAACCTGGCTGGCTATAGCTGAGTAAGCTTTGGAGGGTAACTTCTCTGAGTCTCAATTTCCTCAATTTAAAAATATTACACACATTTAAGATTAAAAGATCATTTTAGAATTGCATTTTCCTAACCTTCTGAAAACACATTTGCTTCTCTAATTGTACTTGTTATCTCTTAAATAAGTACATTATTTTGAATGCTAGAAAAGAATATAGCAAAACTAGGTGTCCCTAAAACAATAGGCATTATTTAAGTATACTGAAACTTGAACATTTAAGCCATATTTTCACTGGTTAACAGAAGTTAACTGGTTAAGCCATATAACTGGTTATCAGAACTCTGCTGTCTGACCCCAGTCCTTCTTCTAAGTACTCAGTACAGGTTCATCTCCAGTTTGTTAATGTGCCAATTTAAGTTTTAAGCCACAGGGAGAAAAAAAATAAAAAATTAAAAAATTTTAGAATAATTAGCACTAAGCTAATTTTCAATGAATTTTTAACAAGCATTTAATAAAAAATATTTGATTTATAAAGAAAATTCCTTACTTTGTAATGGATTGACAAAAAGCTGCCACTTCTTCGTTTTGTACTTCAGTTTCTTGTAGAAGAGAACTTCCGGCTGGCAAACTACTGGTCCCGTTTGGGTCCTTCTGTAATCAAAAAAGTGTTTTTATTTTAAAAGTAAAAGGTCCCCAAAATGCTAAATAGCACCATAGCATGAACACATTTTTACAAAAATATGTACAAAGACATGAAGGTAAAATTAATTACGTCAGTAACAAAGTTTTAAATTATGGACTCTATCTGTAAAAGTAATGCCAACTAAGCCTCATTTTAAAGTTCACTGGTTCTCTTTGCTCAAAAGTAGAAATATCCTATTCTCTGTACTGGTCAGTCAGAATGGAATGCTAAAGACAGTTCCATTCAAAATCTTCCTGAAACGAACACCAAAGTAACAGCTGAATGAAATTCACGGACTAGCCCTTTATTTTAAGAAAATGAAGATATAAGTACAATTAGGAATCCTCTAATAAACCAGCAGTTCTATATACAGGGTCAGACAAAAGTAGATTTACAGTTGTGAGCATGTAAAACAGAGTTTATTATTGTATTATCATTTATTACTGTATTATTTTCCATACAAACTACTGTGAGTCTACTTTTGCCCCACACTGTATTTAACTTAGGCTTCAAATTCCAACACAGCAGCTGGTTCTTTACATAAAAGACTGAGTTCTAGGAGTTAGTGAACATTCCCTATGTCAATAAAGTTTTACAAACAACTGACAGTCCTTCAGTAATTAAGTTTATGATCAAAATTTGTGTTAAACATTTAGAAAATAAATTCACCATCCAAGCAAAGCCAAACAGCATAATCCATATTTAGAGGTACTGTGGTTACTACATAAAAATACTTAATTTGGCACAAATTTCAAATGCAAGTTTCCATTAAAATTAGAATCGGAACACTCACAATTCAAAATTAAGTGAATCAGAACACAGTGTATAAATTTCAAGAGCTGTAATGGATTTCAATGAATATTTTGTCAGAAAATCAAACTGGAAACTTAGGGCAATAATTCCTTTATGAACTGTCTTCTTTTAAAACATGGCAGAGCCCTTTCTGCTAGACTGTGATATGCACATTTGGGGAAGAAAACAAACAAGTCTTAAGATCCAGAAAACTGCAACTAAAAATGACAGAGCTTATGAAAAAAACAGGGTTAAAGCAGATTACTCAAAATCAGTGTAACTTTATCATCAAAACCCCAACTAACACAATAAAAACACCTTATAAAACTATTAGCACAGTTAAGTCTGCACTTGAATTTGCACCTAGCATTATAGTCTTTGAACCTTTTTTAAAACCCTGGAGCTCCTGCTTCATTTGTGATATGGATTCCTGAGGGCATTTGCTTCTAGTCTACCAATTTCAACAAAATTAAAAACATTATCTAAGATATAGATTTCTTTTTTTTTTAATTGATTATGCCATTACAGTTCTCCCATTGCCCCCTTCATTCCCCTCCACCCTGCCAACCCCCTCCCACCCACACTCCCCCTCTTTAGTTCTTGTCCATGTATCATAAGTTCTTTAGCTTCTACATTTCCCACACTACTCTTGCCCTCTCCCTGTCTATTTTCTCCCCACCGTCTATGCTACTTATTCCCTGTGCCTTC
>PVKM010003296.1:0-58619 GCA_004027735.1 Carollia perspicillata
ATGGGAGGAGAGAAAAGGAGGAAGAAGAAAATAATGAGGATGGTGAGGGGAAATACCAAGAGACAGGTGATGAAGGGAATGAAAGGCTGGGAAGACAGGGTGAAGGAAAAGAGTCCAGGAAAGTTAGCAAAATCAAAGGATCTGTAAAATATGATAAAGGTAAAACATATCAAAGAAAGTTCATTACTAACACAGAGAGAAAGGGGAAAGAACATGAAGTACAGAGGTTTAGAATGCCAGTGCAGTCAAAACAACTTTTAGAAAATGGTTCTAAAATTTTTCTGAAGCCATCAGGTTCCAAAAAATTCTGGAATAATGTGTTACCACATTATTTGGAACTTAAGTAACAAAGTAAATTTGAGCTGGTTATGTCCAGGCAAACAATTTGATTGTCTTACACATAATAGGCACCCAGTACATTTTCTTAAATTGATTGTATGTCATGGTTACTTTACGTATGGTACCACTGACACCTGGTAAAGACAGCACAAGGCACTGGTAAATTTTGGCTCTTCTTAAACTAATATCTTGGTGTATTTTCCCCTCAAATTATTAGTCTGTTACTAGAAACTATCAAAAGGTCATACAAGGTAATATCTCTCATTAAAGATAAACTTACGAAATAGGAGTACACTATAAGAGTATTTTGTTTGCGTATACAAAAATTGCACAGATCCTTAAAGGCTACCTGGCTTCTTATAAATATGTTAGCACAGTTATTTTCAGTCTAATTATGTTACCTACCACATAGGATAATTTTATAAGAATGGATGGTATTTGAAAGCTAACATGAAGAATTCAGATATTAAAGAAATAGTGCTGTCTTTTCTACCTTTTATGTGTCCTTTTTGCTACAGTCTACCAAGTGATGGTTGGTTTCAGAGCTCAGATTTTAATCATGCAATCTCTTAATTACTGCCCAGGCAAATGACAGTATATATAATAAAGTGGAGATAATTTAAATCTATAATTTGGAAGTATGTAAAACTTGAATATTGGCCAGGCCAAGCTACTCATTAGGCCTCAGTTTTCTCATCTGCAGAATAGAATGGATTAGATGATATTATAAGTATACTTCTAACTCTTAAATTCTTTCATTACCAAGTTAATTTACTCTATCATACTTGTTATTTGCATTAAAAAATTTTAAGGAAGACTTGTACTTTAAAATTAATCTAGTTTTCTATAAAATACTGTTTGTTTCTCTTAAAAAGTTAATGACAGCTTTAATGTCTCTTATCTTCTGTCATTCTGTATTGCTGAACTCCTGTAATTTCCATGCTTTAACTGTACTGTAAGAAACTTCATTCTCACTATATATTTTTATGTACCTTCAATGTATTCTTCACTGACTATTCTGTAATTCTGTTTGTTGCTTGTCAAATGTTTCAGGTAAAATAAAAATTAAGTGTATACAGTCACTAATTATTTGTAAAAAGACAAACTAGTCTTAGATATTGAATTTTAGAGAGGCTAGATTTCCACCAGTGTAATTTCAGTCTTCTCTTAACATTTTCAATGTATGTAATGCAGCTAGTTTGTTTGGTTCTTTATTCATAGCTCCCTTTTCAACTGATTTACTGGTCCCATATCTGGGACATGAGGATTTCTTACACATTCTTTTATTAAAGAGGATTTTGATGCTAAACTTCTTGTAAATTGTACGTAATTGAATTCTTTGCACATTTGATCTTCCCTGAGTGAGAAAGAATATGAGGTGAAACACTAGAATATGAAGTGAAGAAATTCTTGGAGCAACTGTAAATTTTGATTTAGCTGCAAGGATCTCTGGTAGCTTCCCTGAACTGACTAAATGTGCTGATTTGGCATTGCAGGGTTATTCTGAATTCTACCACATTCATTGTTAATAGAATATAATTAATACTTTGATAAAGATACACATGCTGTGTGTTCTGGTGAAAAGCATGATTTATTTAAAAATTAGGTTTAAGATGATTAAACAAGTTCAATGACAGAAGTGGAGTTTATAATAGAAAAACCTCCAGGGAGGTGAGAAACTCTTAAACTCAAGTTATTAATGTTAAAGATATAGGCATTCCTCCTCCACTGAAGAGATAATCAGCCAGCAGTAATGAAATGATGCTTTTAAACTGTGTCTTCCTCAATATTTGAGCTGGTCTAGATAACACTTTTTTTTTAAGATTTTGTTTATTTATTTTTAGAGGGGAAGGGAAGGAGAGAGGGAGAAAAATACCAATGTATGGTTGTCTCTTGTGCATCCCCTGCTGGGAACTGGCCTGCAACCCAGGCATGTCCCCTGACTGGGAATCAAACCACAGTTGTTTGGTTTGCAGGCACGCGCTCAATCCACTGAGCTACACCAGCCAGAACGATAACCACTTTTTAATTGTCACTTCTTACCTATTTTTTCACATTTCCCCAGCCAAAAATTTTTTTGTGTAGAAGCAGTAATTTGTGTAGCATAGTGTTCTTATTGAAATACTAGAATGTTAATTTACAGACCTGAATTAATACTTGGTTAAATAGGTTTGAACAACTGGTTTCTTCTTTATGGTCCCCATCTGCTGGTCAATCAGGCTTTTACTGTAGTTATTCAGTGATCATTTCTGAGGCAAATATGAGTAGTGTAGAACCATATACAATTTTAAATGTTGACCCTGGCAGAAAATACTTTAAAGTAAGCTGTAAAGGAGTGCCACAGAGGGGTCTACTGCTACTGAACATAATTGAGATGAGTGCAGTTGAAATGTTTGTTGTTGTTTCACATAGAGATAAATTTGCTATATACAAATACCATGGAGGAAGGTGCTGTAATTCCTTCCTTTATTCTTTCCATTGTGAAAAATAAATGTGATATATGCCCAGTACCTGACATATAACTTAACATTTGTTACATATTAGTCATCCAACAAATACTTATATACCAAGCATCAAAAATAGAACAGTGGCTTCCCCCCAAAAGGTGGACCTCAAGAAGTGAGGCTGCTTACAGTCAACCTACTGTGGCCCTCTGCCTTGTCAGGAACATTAGGTAAGTATAGATTTCTTGAAAAAGACACTATGTGAAAAGAGTTCCTGGACTCTGCCTTAACTATTGTTTAACAATGTCCTTTTGTTTACTTTTACTCCTATGTTCTTAGCTAGGACTGCCCAAAGATAAAAATACGATCTTAAAACAGATCTATGACTTTCCTGGCATTAAATGCCTTAATTAATAAAAAAAATGGTTTTGTGCTTGATTCCGCAGGGAGTAAGATATGGCTCCTGTTCTCAAAGAACTCTTAGGTTATTTCTTCAGGCTGACCAGAAAATGTATGAGTACAATAGAGTGCTTCAGTTGTACACTTCAGCTGCCATAGAAAAAGGCTAGGAAAGAGCTTCCAAGGAGCAGTGGTGAAATGTGAACTGAGTCATGAAAAGTAAAACCTAACCAGGAAAAGGGGAGTGTGGAGAGCAGGCTTTCCAGGCCAATGGGAGCCATGAGAGTGTTTTGATGTGGGTGTAGCCTCGAGTATCCTCTATCCTTGGATAGAGAGGCAGAGGGCCTTACTTGTTTGTAAAAGATGTTAAACAGCAATAGTAAGATGATAACTTGGGCTTTTGTAACATCATTCTGCAGCAATGTGGAGGGTGGATTAGAAGGGAACAGGACCAGAGGCAGGGATGCCAGTTAGGAGGCATTTTTAGACCAGGCAGAGGCTGAAGAGCAACTGGACTAGGACAGAGAGGATGGAGAGTGTGGGACATATATTATTGAGAGAGATATAGGGATGGAATTAGAGGTCTTGGCAAAGAGATGTAGCTTGGAGCGTGGGAAAAGGCCAAACTTCTTGTTTCTGGCCTGGAGAACTGGGTGGAAAAAGTGCCGTTCACCAAGGTAGAGAACAGAGGAGCAGGGCCAGGTTTGGGCAACTGCTTGGGGTTTGTTGATCCAGGAGATAGATGTTCAGTAGTCAGATGCACACCTGGGTCTAGTGCTCAGGAGAGATTGCTGAGTATCATATATGTAATTATGAGCACATAATTACCAGCACATATATGTAATTAAAACAGTAGAGTTGAATGAGAGGCAGCATTCATAGTGTGAAAAGGAACTGAAGACAAAATTCAGGGAGACGTCAGTAGGTAAGAGGAGGGTGAGAAAGGGAAGTCCCAGAAGGAGGTGGGGTGGGAATACTTTCTAGGAAAGAGAGGTGTTGCCCAAGCCAAGGAAGAAGTGTAGGGCTGCAGAGAGGACCTGGGAGAGGCCCAGTAGGGGGGCTGGGCAGAGCCCACGTTACCAGCAAGAGTGAACTCCACGAAGTCTGTTTTGCAGAGAAACAGAATCAGAACTAGACTTTGAAAAATAAATATCAAAGAGCACTACTGACATATTTCTCGATTTAAGGAGGAAGATGTATATTCCAGAGACTTGGGTGCTCTTGGAAAAGAAAATCCTAAATGTTCAGGTGCTGTGACTATATACAGTGATACACATAAGAGTAGGGTGTTAGTGAAGGGAACTATTGACATAAGAGTCTGCAGTGCTTTAAATATCAGTGTGAGGTGGTAGACTCTGAGAGCAGGCATGATGGTCTTCAGTTTATCTGTGCAGAGTTGGGAAAGAGCATTGGCTCTGGGGTCCAGTAAGCCTAAATTCAAATCTCAGCCCTTCACTGATTAGTTGTATGGACAATTGCACAAGTTTTTTGTTTTTTTTTTAAGCCTTTCTCAGTCTTATTTTTTCCTCTTTTAGTAAAGGAAGGAGGGGTCTTTTGATAATTAGTTAACATGAAACATGTTAGGGGTACTCCACATATAGTGACTTGTACCACTGTAATTATCCACTCTGGCCACATCAAGTCAGGTGCAATGCTACCCTCTTGAGTCATCAAGTCGCTGGCTAATGTGCATGAGGTTTTTTTTTTTCCTGTGAACCTCACTTTTGTTTAGATATAGCATAGCAACTCCCAGAAAATTGTCTTATGGAAATAGATCTGTGGGAATGAAATGGGTTACAATTGAAAACCCTTAAATATGGGGTAGAGTGAAATTCTACCATTACATACCATACATGGGTCAAATACTGCCCCTTAACATTTGAAGCACAGTGGAAGGCTGATTGCACTTAACATGGTTAGCTTAAAATTTAAATGTTAGTGCTGTTATGGGTACCATGGATTTCTTTGTGTCCTTATGTTTTTATCAACACAGTTAAAAATAAGTCACACATAAAGTGTAATCATGTATCATACATTTGTTTAAGGTAAAGAAGAAAATACGTTTTCTAAGGAAAAAAGAGGGAATAAGAAAGAGTAAAAATAAAAAGAGAACAAAACTGTATACCAGCAAGATGTTCTGTATCTTAAGCATTACATTCATTTTTGCAGGCCTGCTAATGAGAATCAAACTATTATGTATTTGGTGGTAAAAATGTGAAATTAGGAACAAAGTAAGGAATTGGTACATAATAAGAAGGAAAAGTTTAGAATTATGAAGTAGTATCATTGGAAGCCAACAATTGGGAAGTCACAACTGGAAGTCCATGGGTGAAGTCTGGCCTGCAGATTTATTTTGTTCGGTATGCAGCCCATGCAATTCTTTTGCCAACATTGAACGTAGGAGATTTTACATTTAAAAATGTTTTGTGGACTCGCCCTGGCTGGTATAGCTCAGTGGACTGAGCATGGGCCTGTGAAGCAAAGGGTCACCGGTTTGATTCCCAGTCAGGGCACATGCCTGGGTTGCAGGCCAGGTCCCCAGTAGGGGACATATTAGAGCCAACCATGTTGATATTTCTCTCCCACTCTTTCTCCTTCCCATCCCCTCTCTCTAAAAATAAATAAATAAAATATTTTAAAAAAATGTTTTGTGGACTCTTGGAAAACCTGAGGGTCTGGGAGCATTGTACCCTATGATAACCCTGACCTGTGGCCCAGGCAAGGCCTTTCCTCCACTTTCCTGCCACCCTGAGCATTACCAACAGGCATGCCATCCTCTTCCCTTGCTTGCTCTGGCTGCTGGGCTCCTGGCAGAGAATAAAGGGATGTGTACAAGAGGGTAGACCAAATAAATGAATGTTTTAAATGAATTATTTTCTAGTGGTAAGATATAGGACATTACAGCAAAAAAGGTGTCAACACTAGGGATCTATCTTTTTATTGAGGGCCTTTACAAAATCGCTTATATTTACATACAAATCCTGTTTGCTCATGTTTTTTTCTCTGTCAGTAATCTTTTTAATTGCTAGTGTAATTAGGGATAGACTGTAAAGTACATTAATTAGGCACCTTACTCAGGCAGTGACTAATGGAGAAAGGCTTGGAAAGCAGTGCTTACATCTTTGTATTTACTGCCCTTCCCATTCCCTACTGCCTCGGTGATTCCTAGTGTAATTAAAACTTACATGTTAAGCTCTGTTTGTCCTAAAGAAACCTTGAAATTGAGACTTTAAAATATGCACTTTCCTACCTGATGTGACTTAGATGTAAAGTTTTATGCTCTATGAGCCTATTTGGAAAACATTTTGTACCCTGTATGACCTTAGCATAAAATTTTGTGCTTTATAGTTCTTTTTTTAAACTTTAAAAACTTTTTAAGTTAATATACATATAGAAAAGTATAGCTTAATGTATATTCCACAAACTGAGTGCACCTGTGCAGTTAACATTCAGGTCAAGGAAAAGCATGGTGTCAGGTCTCCAGAAGCTCTCCTTCAATCCCCTTCTACCACTTCCCATCCTCCCTCCCAGGGTGACCATGAGGCTGATTTCTGATAACAATCTCTAGGTTTTAAAGCATGCAGTGTGATTATATTCTTAAGGAAACTGAAAACTTAGACAAATGTTTGGTTTCTTGATATTTCCCATAAGAAATGTAAAAGGCATTGCCCTGGGCCAGACCAAAGACTGCAGCTCCCCATGTGGTGTCTGACCAATGAAACAAGGGTCCTTTTGTGGGAGCCAGGCCCATTCACTTCTTTACTGTGGTCTTAACACAAGATGCATTTCTACTCACCACTCAAGACTACCTCTTTACATCCTATGCAGTTCTGATGATAAGAATGTATTTAAACTTTATCCTTTCTTTTATAAAATGACAGTATTCTGCCAATCCCAAATTTTTTTGGTTTGAAGGTAAGTGCTGTATGTGATTTAAAGTAGTTGTCCAGATGTGCATGAATTAATTTTAAATGTGTTTAATGAGTGCAAAGTGCTACAATTGATGTGATTTCTAGTGAAAATATCATTTTCTAAGCTTTCTCAAATTTAGAAAATGATGTCGTTCTAGCAGTTCTTCATTGTTACAGATTTTTATAAAGTTAATGAGTAAAATTGTAGTTCATTATTAAGAAATGTGTTTTGCTTATTCCTGAAATAAGGTAAAATTTATAATAGCATGCTATCTTGTGGTTACATTAATGCCTTAGTTAGCTACCACAGTTGGAGTTGACCAGGTGCTAGATTAGCCAAACTCTGCAAGTATTGAGGACTTTGCCAGAACACAGCTCACTGACTCTCCCTCTGAGAGATCAAAGGGCTGAGTCTGCAATTCTCTGTGTCAGGAGCATTGTTATTTCTAGTTGGCCTTCATTTATGCACATTTGTGAATATGTCTATTTATCAGCAGAAGTCTTAAATCGAGCAGCGTTGCTTCTCATTCTCCTCCAAAGTCAAGCTCTCTCTGATCATTTTAGCTGCCCATATTGTGCACCTGACTAGGCCTAATGTGCAAGTCATTACGCAGAAAAAAGGAAAGCCTTAGAAGTTCTTGATAAATAATAGCTACCTTTATAGTTAACCCTATCCACCCTAAACATGTCTTTCCTTGTGCCCTGTTCCCCTCTCCTGTGTCCCGCTCTTGCATGCACTGCCTCATGACCTTTGATCAACTTAAATCAAGCCTTCCCAAAGTAACTTCTGAAACTCTTTTTTAAATCTCAAGGCTTTACTTCTGGATTGCTTGTCCTTAGTGGGAATGCTATTAGACCACAACCTTACTGCTGCTTGCCTGAGGATGACTCTTAGATCTTTTATTAACTTTTGAAATAAATATATCCTCTCCGTAGCCTGAATTCTCTCACATTTTTATTTTTTTCCAGAAGACAGATGAGTTAATTATTAAAGGCATTTTTTTCAAACTACCCACTAAAGATTCCGTTGGGTGTTAGGCTTATCCTTAGACAAATGACCACTAGGAAGCTGACCATGTGAAGGTAGTCACAGTGTTGAAGGGATATAAAGGACACATGTGGTCTGAGGCAAATAGGGCCAAGGTGAACTTTGTAAAAATGTTCTTTGAGGGAATGAATGGCACTGATTACTGCCTTGCCTATTTTAGGGGTCATTTTACCATTAGCGAAGTACATAAATGAAAAGCTTAGGAAAAAATCCAGTAAGGAGCCTAATCTCTTCATGATAAAAAATAAGCATTATTCCACCCCAAATATGAAACTGCAAAAAAAAATCTCAGTGTAGGAACAAAGATAAAACTAATGTTTTCTGCCTGTACTTAATAAGCATCACATGATTTATTCTCAGTCTAACAAATTCATAGACAGGCTGTTACATAATTTGGATTAGCAGGAAAGGAGTCAGACTAAGTTCTGCCTCAGTGTGGTATTCCCTTCATTGTAAATAATTAAGAGCAAATCATTTAAACTGCTTTTGTCCCTTTATCTTTTCCCTAGAATGTAAGTAATTATACTTACCTCTCATGAATAAGTGAATTGTACTTCTGAAATGATTTTAAATCCCTGTGTTTTGGAAAATGAACATAATATATAGATATGATTATGTTATAAAGCACCAGTAGATAAAAAGCTTTTTAACTTCTTTAAAGTTTCAAAGCATTGAGACAGCCCTGATAGCATATTTAATTTTCTTTCCATCTTAATCTTTTCATAGGTGCTAATAGAATATTGGGAATTCTAGTTATTAAAAAAATGAAATAGAGCAACAGAGCAACAGGCATAAAATTCTTGGTAATATACTGACTTCATATGCAGCACGGGTTATGCAACTTTTATTTCTTTTACCTCAGTATTTGAATTCATAACCATGTGTTCATTGAGATGGCATGAATTATTTATGAGAACAATACAAATCTCTTATTTTTTTAAAAAATGATCTCTTCGCTGCTTTCAATTTTGCCATAGAATTGCAAACTTTCAGAAAATGAAGAACCAGAAGACAAGGAAGAGGAAGTTAATGAACATCTGGAAGGTGAGAAGAAAGCTGCGGAAGATAGTAAACATGTTCCTGAATTTGGCCACAGTGAAACCAGCAACAGCTCAGTTGAAAAGGTATTGATAACCATTGAAAAGGTATGATGATTTGTGCTTAAATACTGAGATCCTGCCTAAGAGAAGGCATATGGGTACCCTGGTCTCTGCAAGGGGCAGATTCCAACTTGCTTTGGGAGGAGAAATATTTCTATCAACAACTTTGTTCATGCAAATTTATGAATGAGACACATTTTGTTTCTAGTCCTCTTTCTGTACTTCTTGGCAGCAATCTGTTTCCTGCATGAGAAATCAACTGATATGAGCCAGTATACAGTTGAGAAATTTAATAGTGAAATTTAGCACTGGGTCTTTGAAATGATGAAAATACAAAGTTTTGACATCATTGTACTGTACTGGTGACAGAAGTGGGATATGTGTGTGCCCACATACATGTGTGTATTTACATGCATAGGGACAAACTAAAGTTGTTCACAGCAGTATTTGAGATTGTGATAAATTCTTCAGAGATTCAGTCTAGAAGGAATTATTAATAGGAGGACTAGTGGGAGGTATCAGTGAGGAAGAAAAAGCCATCCTAAATGTGGAGCTATGGATGTCAAAAACATCTCTTCCATTTGGTAGTCTTGCCTAAGAGTGACCTTGCTAGAGACAGTGGTACATTTGAAATCATTCATTTGCTAACACTACCCTGGATTAATTTCAAGTATGGAATTCAGAATCCTAACCTTTTTGTTTTCATTGTTTGGACCTCTTATGCAAACACTGAGTTAATCATGCCTTCTTATTGATGAAACATTTATTACGTTGGTCTGGGCAAGGCTCCTCTCTCGTTATTGAAATTGATCCCCTTTTAGCCCCATTTCCCTTCTCCCTAACAGTCAGTCATTGAAACATGTTTGTCCTTTTATTTGAATGTATACTTGTAAAACATGTTTATTGTTTTGCATGCATGTATTTGTAATTTATAAGATGATATTGTGTTACAGAGGTCATTCTCTTTCTTGATTCTTCTTTTTCCAAGACTCTTTGTTCTTATCAAGAAAAAAAATCTTCTGTTGGTTATTGCTTTTTTTTTTTTTTCAGATGGAGGAAAGGATTCTATTTATAAGGCACATTTACAGTTAGGATGGTCCCTAAAATTCTTTAACACAGAACTTATTAAACACCAACTTAACATTACCAAATACCGAGCTGAATCATATACCACTTAATATTCCTGCATATTCTTTTAGTAGAATTCTTGAATTGTACATTTTTTTAAATCATACAATGTTAAGCTAGGAGTGACCTTAGCAGTCATTCAGTATCTAAGGCAAGAGCCAGCAAAGTGAAATAATTGTCACATGTTTATGTTAATAGCTAGAGGCCAACTTTGGAACCCTGCTTTAAAAAGTGAGACTAGGTTTTCTAGCACAGCACAAATAGGTTTTTTATTATAATGTTTCATTTTGTTTATAGGACCAAGAAAACAAACAGGAACCAGCCATTTGTGAATACAATGAAAATCCAAAAGGTATGAGCTCATTTGACTTCAAAAGTATACTTTTAGAAAGGATAGATATATAACATGCATGTATATGTACATATACATGCATATATGTGTCTTTATTAATTATAGCTTACACACATGTATTCTATTTTATACTTTTTACTGTCACATGACCCTTATAATAAGCTATGAAATATGTGACATGATCTTATTTCTCATTGGTAACCATCACAGCTTCTTCACATAAAAATATTCATACTACTCCTAGCTGCTCATATGTCAGTGTCAAGTGCTTAGGGCAGCCTATTGACTACCTTTTTATTTTCTTTTTAGTCAGTAGTATTAAGTTGAGCTTTTGCCCCAGATTTTGATTTGTATCTCTGGTGAGCACTGCTGGACCCCATTGCCAAAGACCAGCCTGGCCTAGAGGCACAGCAAGCCATCTAGTTATTTCTCTTCAGAGACCAGACCTCAGTCTTTGATCTTACCCTGGACATTTAAGAGGAATCCTTTCCCAGGTCTAGCTCTTGGTATCAGAGAACAAGTGCTACAGAATAGAGGGACCTACATTTTCTACACCCAAGTCATCTGTGTTTTTGCTGTATGACCCCGGTATTATGTTTCCACACTATCACATCACAGTGTGCTTTTTACTGTGTTCCCATTAAAAACAACTGTCATAATAGTAGATATCTAATCTGAACTTGAGCAGAGAAGAAATAGTTCCCTTAATAGTTTTTCCTTTCTAACTTCTGTAGAAAGAGTAGTAAGTTTTAGAATACTTTAAGAAAAATGTAAAATATTTATCTTAAGTATTCTTAGCATGTAGCCTAAAATGTTAAAAAGAAGTTAAATATAATATTTAAGCAGTTGATAGTATAAATGAAAAGAATGCATATGCTTCATGAGTATACTTTAAAGTAATTATTCAACTATATAACATGTAGATTAATTTGGAACATACAAAAATAACATGTTCACTTAAGTATAAATAATTTAATTATAACTAGGTTAATTTTTAAAAAGGTAATTTGTATTTTACAGAAGTCTTTCCTAATATTTACTGTTACCTTTGTAGCTATATTTAGGTACTGGCCTTCTAAGCTTTTACAACACTGGTCGGGTCGTTCTGGGTTTTTTGCCTCAACTTATTTTTTCAGGAAATAGGCAGTATAGACCTTTTCCATTACTTACAGTCTTTTATTATTACTCCGTAATTCAGGGTTGATAGATTGTCACTGAAAGCATCAGCACTTTTCTTTTTCTCATTAGTTAGGAAACATTTTTCTAAATATATTCTATTGTAGGAAACATGTGTGAGCGTGCAAAGAGCAATTCTGCAGAAAACCTCGGAGGTAGTGAATCCATACCAGCCAAAGACATGAAAGTATCAAGGCAGGTAAGTGAAATGAACTTCTCATTTCAACATTAAGACCAAAGTATTGAATTGTTCCTTCTGCTTTATATATGGTGATCCACATAATTTAACTCCTTTAATATGAGTCTTTATGCTTAGAAATGTGAAGAATTTCACGTGAGGTTTCACATTTTTAACATGCATATTTATTGGACTTTAGATTGGGTCAGATGACTCTGTCAAAATTTAATAGTATATTTCTTTCAATCATCACATACATACTGATTCATCGTACAATAAAAGATTCATAAAATAACTTTGTTGCTTAAATTATAAATAATCATGAGAGTCTAGAAGAGGGTAAGGTAAAGCCAAGAAATAGAGAGGATGAATGAAAAAATAAAGAGGGTTGTGCTTAGAAAACATTACAACATGCTACTTCAGTCTCTCAGGAGATGACTAATGCCTGTTTTCAAGTTATTAAAAGTCTGATGAATACATTTCTTCTCCTTGAAAGTAAGTTGCTCTTTAACTTTCAGAACTTTAATTATGAGGCCATATTTCAGGGTAGAAGAGGAAACATGAAAGAAAATGAAAAAGAAAGGCACATTGTTAATTTCTATTCAACCTTTAGGTTTCAGCTTAAATGTCATTTCTATAAAGAGGCCTTTTGTGACCACCAGTACTTATATAAATTATTACGTCCCATTATTCTTCCACATGATACTCTTTTCTTATCCATAGTCACTATATGCTTTATGTCTCTCTCTCCCCACTGGCTTTCAAGTCTGTGAGGACAGAAACGATAATCTGTCTTAATTTCCAGGGTATCCTCAGCACTTACCACAGTCTGGGACATGGTGAATGCTGAGTAAATACTTTTGGTTGACAATGAATTATAAAATGTAAGGGAGTACGAAAGAGGAAAGGGTGGAGGTATAAAACCAGGATCCCCCCTTAGAAAAGTAAACAGCCTGTTTTTTGCCATCTTTGGAGGTATATACCATTCTGAAATTTCTTTCAGAATTACTTTAGAAATTTCAAATGTTATTTTGGCCCTGACGCCCATACCATTATCTTTTACAAGAATTACTTCATGATCATTTTTATCTTTATAAAAATTATCTTATAAATGTAGACCATTATACCCAAAAGATAATTGTGACCTGGCTCAAAGGACATTTTGTTTTGTTTTTTTAACCGTCACCCCAGGATATGTTTATTCATTTTAGAGAGAGAGGAGTGGATGGAGAGAGAGAGACACTGATGTGAGAGAGAAACATTGATCAGTTAACTCCTGTACATTCCCCAAGTAGGGATCAATCTCACAACCTAGGTAGGTGCTCTGACTAGGAATCAAACCTACAACCTTTTTGTGTACAGGGCAATGCTCCAACCAACTGAGCCACCTAGCCAGGGCTCAAAAGACACTTTGGAATTATCTTTGGAATTGTGAAAGATGTATTATCATAACATTTGATCAAGGTTTAGGAACTTTTGAAATTCTCTGTCTAGTATAACAGAACATTTAACAGATACTGCACTGTGCTTCATTGCATTCCTGTGAATGTTTTTGCAATTATAAGAGCTCAGGGAAGGATTTGAGGAAAGAAAATCAAATGTGAGGGAGGAGGATGAAAAGTGAAAGAGTCAGGAGACATAAAAACCTAAGGAGAGGAAAAGTGAAGTGAGGTGAAGCAGCAAATAAATAAATTAAAAAACAAAAGAATGTTGGAAAACACACCTCTGACCAAATGAAAATGCATATTCTAGAATATGTGGTCAAGTTTCAGGGACTTTTCAGGCTCTCCAGTCTTCAGCATAGGCTGTAGTGGTAGGATGTGGGTATATTGGACAGGAGACAGGGTTGAGCCAGGGAAGGGATGCCATGTGGGAGGCAGAATAGCACATACCTGTGCGAGCAGACCAAGCAGGGCACCCAAGTGCCAGTGCTAGTCTATAAGATGATGGTAAGGTTAGGTCAGAATAAGGGCCTAGCTAAAGAATTCAGTTTTAAACTTTATTTCTGCTTGAATTCTCATTTATACCTAATGGAAAAATATATTTCAGTAAATACACATTTCCTTGGTTAAAGGAAAGAAACAAAAGGTAATGAAAATTATATTAAAAATCAAGCAATAATAAGTATATTCCCTACTTAAGGAATATGCTGTTATTCTACATACAGCATTTGGCACAAATAATGCTCCCTTTTATTGCAGAATCTTTCATTACAAAATCATAAGCATGTAATTCTGTAACATAACAATATCACACTCAAGCACACCATGTGATACTTCAGGTGAAATGCTCAAATTGCTCTCCATCTCGTACGAGGCATTAATGTACCCTACCAACGACACTGAAGCAAGCCTTGCATTTAAAAAAAGGAATAGATGATTTAAGATTTTTTTCATTCATTCTCACATGACATTTTTATCTACAGTATCTCTAACCTATGTATACTGTCAAAGCCAAACAAATCAAACTGTTCTTAAAACTTGGAGAAATTGTTCATTAATACATATCAAAATAAACAGATATTGGATTTTACATCCCCCCTCAATTAGACAGACACTTTAAGGATAAAGAAAAGAATTGCACTCTTGGTGTCCACAAGACAAAATTCACCACTGAATTTTGTTTTGATGATTTTAAATGCTTCAGATAGCCAGGATAGGATCCGTGGTTTTGATTGGCAGCAGAAATATTTTTGGTAGGTGATTGTTATATACAGAAATTACCAAATACTGCTTTTCTAAACTACATTTAGTCACTGCTGATTATTTGGACCTACAGTTAGTCACTGAGAAAATTGTGTTATCGGCTTAATTTCCTCCACCCAAGTAAGCTAATTAAAAAAGCAATAAGCTTTTCAGCTACTAAAAAGAACTTCTTTCCATCATGGCATCAGTTTATTTGTGTATTTACTTAGCATATGTTAATTAATTGGGTATCTCTTATGTGTCAGGCACAAGGCTAGAGGCTGCAGATAAAGAGGTTAAAGATCCAGTGCCAGTTTGAAGTTAGTAGATTTCTTATTCATTGTCAAGACTATAAATAAAAGTCTGAGATGAAAATTTCTCTATCAAAAGTATGCCTGTGGATTCTTGCTTTTCTTAGCAACTACCTTTTCTCTGCCATGTCTCAGTTAGTTTCTCAAGAAGGACTCATGATAGTCACTGGTAAAAGAAAAAAAGCTTATGGATGCTAAGAATGTACATATGGTGCCCTGTAAAGATGTGATGGAATAATGTTAAGACTTGTTGAAAATTATACCCCCAAATACCATTAAGTGAATATTTCACTTACTGAAATTCATTCTTTGTGTTTTTTCTAGACTTTCCTTTTTAAAAGAAAGAGTCTGAAAAGTACGCCGAGTAACAATGAGCCACTTCCAGAAATAAAATCAGTAGGAGGTCAAATAGCTTTTAAAAGCAGTAAGAAGGCTTTCATACAGAACCTCCTTGGGCAAAATAATCAGGATACGTCACCCCCAAATACTGAGAAAACATCAAAATCCTGTGTAATACTTTAAATATATATTTATGTGGTTACCAAGTACGTTGTAACTTATACTTGAAAAACATGACTTCTGAAGGAATGTTTCTGATAACAAACTTGAAGATATAAGCTATTAATATGTTTTATTTGGTTTGAATAGTATGACCAGTGTTGATATTTATTTATGCTAATATTTTTATGAGCGGTTTCAAAATATGTGTATCTCAAACTCTCCAAGGATTGTGGCCTTAACTGTTCAGTGTTCCATAAAAAATATATTTTTATATGTGAAGGTTGAATTAAGATATTTCACAGTTTTTACTAAATAATTTTACATCTGATAATTTCATAAGGCAATGTTTGCAACTTCAAGACACTGTAACAGTTTTAAATGTATTTGCAATTATTAAAAACTGAATCAAAATTGTTTTTAATGAGCATATTTTAATAAACTATCTGGTCTGTTCCACTGTCCAAATGATTAACTATCAGTGAAACTTTGGGGTACTTGGAGTTATCAGTTGATAAAATGGGGGCAAAAATATGTCTAATTTTAAAATATTGAAAGCCATAAAATGGTTTTACCTCTGAGTAAAGGAAATTTCACTATAACTATGTAAACAGTTTCATGTTCATAGAGAAAGTGTTGAAAATTTTTTTGCCTGCCATTCTTTTCTTCAGGGAGATGATTTGGATGGGGACATTGCAGATTATCTGGTGTGTGATCTGGAGTGTTTGACCACACCATAGATCACCACCACAGGAGAACCAAACATAGCCAGTCTTGCTGTTCCAACTGTATCTACCATTGACAGTGGTGACTAAAGTTGGCTCTGTCCTACAGTGTTCTGCCACAGTAATAAAAAGGGTAAAACTGTTAAGCCTGCGCTGAGACATTGCTTTCCTATCCTCACCAATGATGCTTATTTAATGGAGCAAACTACCTTGATTTCATCCATTCTAACTTCTGAACATTTTCTTCACAGTGACCATTGCCTCATTCAAACAAAGAAAAAGAAACATCATCCTTGTGTTTTATGCACAAGGGTCATGAGGATGTTAGTCTAGAATAGACGTGATTTTGAAATTCATAAAGTAACCTTTTATGTAAATACTGCATTTAGTGCAATTCTAATTTTATTAAAGGCAAATTTAATAAAATGCCTTGCTATTGCCACTTATAGTAATAGTACATTATTGCAAAAATACATTGCCAAAATATAAAGCATAGGAGCCAAGTGGAAATAAAGTTCACAAATAGGACTAAGACATGCCAGCCAGTTATGGTAGGCAGAATTCTAAGATGACCCCCAAAGTTCCTGCCTGCTGGTATTCTTGCCCTAAATCCCTTCAGTGTGGGTGGGACCATGAATATGGTGAGATATCACTCCACAACTTAGGTTGTATTATATGGCAAAGATGAAAGGTTCTGTAGCTATCATTTAAATTCTTGGTCTGTTAACTTTAAGCAAAAGGGAAATAACCCTAGGTTGGCTTGACCTAATCAGGTGAGACCTTTCAAAGTGGCTCTAGAAAGCAGACATGGAAGAAGTCAGAGAAGTAGAGATGCTTTCCTATTGGCCTTGAAGAAGCAAACTGCCACATTATGGAGAGGGAAATGTGCCAGCTAATGGTGGGAAGGCTCTAGGATCTGAGGTCTTCCACCCTACAACTGCAAGGCACTGAATTCTGCCAACAACCAGTGAGCCTGGAAGAGGAACCCAGTCCTCAGATGAGACCACAGTGCTGGGGGATACCTTGGCTGAAGTCTTGTGAGGCTCTGAGCAGAGACCCAGTTAAGCAGTTTCCAGGTTCCTGACCCACGAAAACCATGAGATGACAAATATATGTAGTTTCAATACATATATTGTATTGAAACTACAATATATGTAGTTTCATATATTGCCATGAGATGACAATATATGAAGTTTGTGGGCATTGTCATGCATCAATAGAAATTAATACTAGTTCTATTCTGGGTAGAGCTTCTCTATATGGCAGCTTCCTTCATCAAAGCTTGTAAGGGAGAGAGTGAGTAGAGTCTAATAGCAAGACAAGTGTCACAGTCAGGTCACAATCATAGAAGTGATATCCCATTACTTTTGACATACTCTTTTGGTTAGAAGCAAGTCACAGACCCCACCCATATTCAGGATGAGGGTATGACACAAAGACTTGAAGAGCAGGAGGCAAGGCTCACAAGGGCCATCGTAGAGCCTACCTGCCATACCAGTCATTTGGCTGCTAGTTGAAAGGAAGAAAGGGAAGGGTTAGAGACCAAAGAAAGGGTTAAATCAAAGCACTTAAAAGAGGTGAACATGAGACAGGCAAACCAAACTAACAAAATATCCTGCTTTGTCAGAGGTATCAGAACAATTCAGACTTTTTAATAAGGTGGTTCGTTGAGAATCATCAACACTCAAAGTTGTTTTTCATGGTACAAGTAAATACTTTTATAAAATCCATTATAAAAACATAATTCCAGCTATCTGCCCTTGGACTGTGAATGCTTGTATTATATTTGGTTTTCTATTTGGCTTTTACATGGAAATACTTACTAAACACTTCCTACATGCCAGATACTATGCCAGAATATAAGAAAATAGAAATCACAGTTAACGTGGAGTAAAATGAAAAAAAAATGCACTATCATTTGGAGATATTAGGGCAATTAAAAAACCTAAGTTTCTTAATTGGATGGAAAAGATTAATGAACACTAACCTTCAAACAAACAAAAAAAAACTAAGTTAACATATTTGAGAACTCAAAAAAGACAGAAAAGATCTTTGATCAATTATTTTACTATTATCAATTCTAACAAAAATTGAATGATCAACTTATTAGTTTCAAAAATAAAAGCAGTTATACTACCAATAACCTTATAGCTTTAATAAAAAGTGAAATGATTATTTTTGACTTTATTTTTATTGTTGACACTATTATAGATGTCTCCATTTTCCACCTCTGACATGATTATTTTAATCCCTAAACTATCCCCCTTTATTCTCATTGCCATTAATTCCTCTTTCCTCTCTATAGTACTGTTACTTTGGATGTTTTTTACTGATCTTTTTGAGACCCGAAAATAGAATCTCTTGATTTGAATATTAGGGAGTTATTGACATTGTTCAGATTATTATGGATGAAATATTAAATGGATATTAATTTACAGAGTTTCAGTAGTGATAGGATTTTAAGGTATTATGAAAGAGCATACAATTCCATGTCAAAACATTAAAGATAAAGGAAAAGTTGGTAGTCACTAAGACCCTCCTTTGTATGAAGAAGAAACTGTACAATTCTGAAAAGGTGCTTACATTAGTTTCCTTGGGCTCCTGTAACAGAAGACCATAAACTGGGAGGCTTGAAAGCAATAGAAATTTATTGTCTCACAGTTCTGGAGACCAGAAGTCCAGAATAAAGGTGTTGGCAGGGCCATGTTCCCTCTGAAGGCACTAGGGATGTTTCATGCCTCTCCTAACTTCTGGTGGCCTCAGACATTCCTTGGCTTATAGATACATGATATTACTTCAGTCAGTGTCCACACGTGGCATTCTCCTTACATTTCTTCACATTGTTTTCCTTGTGTGCATGTCTGTTTCCATTTCCAAATTTTCTTTTTTTATAGGGGCACCAGTCATATTGGAATAGAACCCACCCTGACGACCTCATTTTAATTTAATTACCTCCTTAAAGACACCATTCCAAGTAATATCACATTCTGAAGTACTGGGGGTTAGGACTTCAGCATATCATTTAGGGGAAACACAATTCAACCCTTAGCAGTGCTTCAGTTAGGAAGAGTGTGAGAGACCAGAGTTGAAAAATTGAGATATTTTTGTGTGTGATCAGTTGCTCTCAAACGGAAGCACTGTTATGGGTAACATCATTTTCTAACACTGAAGTGGAGAGTGAAGAGTGGTAAAAGTGATATTCCGTGTGTGTTGTTCTTTGAGTGCCTTGTGATGCCCATCCCACTGACCACATCTCATTTATCACATGTCCTAATACATATGGTACACATGACTGTGCATAAAATTTTATATACTGTAAAATATATTTTATAGGATGCAGCTCCATGATTTTTTAAATATTTTTAAAGACTTCTCTTCATTTGGATAACAAAAATTAGAAAGGTTCAGCCACACCTAGGTTACAAAAAGGAGATGGTTCTATTATAAGTGCTTTAACCCATTTTCATCTTACACAATCATGGCTCCCCAGGCCTACCACCAAAAAGGTACTGATAGTTTTAAAAGGTTTTATTTATAGCCACACCAACCAGAGCAAGGTACTGTATGTTTAAAGTAACAAATACAATCAGCCAAATTAACTGTGAAAACCTACTAAATACAAGCTCTGATTTGGTTAACAGGCTCCAGAACACACACACATATATACATGCATGCACCTTCTAGTGAAAATCATCTCAGATCCAGAGTTAAGTCCAACAAACCACAGTTGCACTTACTTGAACACCTTGGCTTTGTTTACCTAAGAAGTCTAAACTGAGCACACGGAGCAGAATTTAGAAAAGTTCTTTTAAAAGATAGTTTTTTCTTTCTGATTATTCATGAAATGTGAACATACCATTTTTCTATGTCAGTTGTCCTATGTTGATTAGATATATAAATATATAGAAGTGATAATAATTCATGTTAATATGGAATATAGTTACTCAGACACTTTCTTGAATGGGAGGCATTCAGTAAAGAGACTGCAGACTTGGATTTCTCCATTCTGGACACCAAAATCTTGCCTATAACCAACAACCAGAGACACATAACACATGGAGGAAGCATTTCATCCAGAACTTTATGAAGACAACTTAGACATTTACTGAGAATCATAAGTATATATTTTATTATAAGGATAAAGCATACTTATATACAATAATTATAACATTAACATTTCATAAGAGTTTATGCACCAAATGCTGTTCTAAAAGCATTCATTAACACATTTAATCTTCACATTAAGCCTATGAAAAAAATTTTTATCTCCATTTTTGGATAGAGAAATGAGTCGCAGAGAAAACAAGTGCTTAAGAATAGACAGCCTGTAAGTGGGGTTTCTGATAAAATCTGTGCTCTTAACCACTACCCTTTAAATTATGTAGAGTACTGTCATTATTTAATGTCCTATATTCATTTCCATTTTATCTGTCTGAAGAATTAATGAATATACTTAGCCAGGTGTGGCTATGAAAATAGTCATTTTTAAGTATTTTTTATTGATTATGCTATTACAGTTTTTCCCCTTTATCCCCTCCAACCTGCCCCCCAACCCTCCCTCATTCCTCCCCTTAGTTCATGTCCACGGGTTGTACATATAAGTTCTTTGAGTCTGCTGTTTCCTATACCATTTTTATTTGTCCCCATCTATTTTATGCCTACTAATTATGCTTTTTCTTCCCTGTACGTTTTCCCTGCTACTCTTCCATTCCCCTTCCCCACTGAACTCCCTCCGTGTTCTCTCCATTTCTCTGATTCTGTTCCTGTTCTGTTTGCTTAGTTTTTGTTTTCATTGTTTTTCTTTTCATTTAGGTTCATTTGTTGATAGTTGTGAGTTTGTTATCACTTTACTGTTCATATCTTTTATCTTTTACTGTTCATATTTTTTATCTTTTTCTTAGATAAGTCCCTTTAACATTTCATATAGTAAGGGCTTGGTGATGATGAACTCCTTTGACTTGACCGTATCTGAGAAGCACTTTGTCTGTCCTTGCATTCTAAATGAAAGCTTTGCTGGATAGAGCAGTCTTGGATGTAGGTCCTTGTCTTTCATGACTTGGAATACTTCTTTCCAGCCCCTTCTTGCCTGTAAGATCTCTTTTGAGAGTCTGATTGGGAACTCCTTGGTAGATAACTGTCCTCTTATCTCTTGCTGCTTCTAGAATTCTCTCCTTCATTTTAATCTTAGGTAACTTAATGATGATGTGTGTTGGTGTGTTCCTCCTTGGGTCCACCTTCTTTGGGACTCTCTGAGCTTCCTGGACTTCCTGGAAGTCTATTTCCTTTGCCAGATTGGGGAGTTTTCCTTCATTATTTGTTCAAATAAGTTTTCAATTTCTTGCTGCTGTTCTTCTCCCCCTATAATTCAGATATGGGAATGTTTCAGGTTGTCCCAGAGAATTCTCAGCCTTCTTCATTTCTTTTGGATTCTTGTTTCTTCATTCTGTTCTGGTTGGATATTTATTTCATCCTTTTGTTCCAAATCGTTGCTTTGAATTCTCGTTTCCTTCCTGTCACTGTTGGTTCTGTGAATATTTTGCTTTATTTCATTTTGGGTATCTTTTATTTGTTATTTTGTTCTTCAACCAAGCTCAATCAGTTCTGTGAGCATTTTGATTTCTAGGGCTTTAAATTCTCCATCAGATAGGTTGGCAATATCCTCATTGCTTAGTTCTGAGGTTTTGCTTTTTTCTTTCATTTGGGCCATATTTCTTTGTCTTGGCACACCTGTTAAGTTGTTAGGGAGTGGGGCCTTAGGTATTCACCCAGGCAAGGCAACCCTCTTTGCTGCCAGAAGCACCTTCCACACTGCTGGAGGAAGGAGCCAGAAAGGGAACAATACAGCTTACCTGTTCATCTCTAGCACACTTTCCAACAGACTCTTGAGTCAGACTGGAAGTATCTTCCACCAAGGCAACCCCAGTCATAGCCCACAGTCAGTTCTGAGTCTCAGTTTTCCCCTTAAGTCAGTCCCTCCCACACAGCTCTGCTGAGCCGAGCAGTCAGCCCCGCCCCTCAGCTCCCTCCCTGGGGTTTTTCTGAGTTGGCCTGCGTGGTCCGCCCTACCATTTTGGTTGTTCTGGTTGATTTTTTCTTTACTTCCTTGGTTGTCGGAGTTCCATGCAGTTTGATTTTCTGGTTTATTGATTTTAGATTGGTTGTTATCCTCCTTTTGGTTGTGGGAGGAAGTGAAGGGTTTCTACCTATAGCTCCATCTTGGCTGAAATTGAAAATAGTCTTCATTTTGATCTTGTTTTGGTTTACTTGACTCCAATTCTGTTGATGAGTCCTACTCTAGGTGTCACATTGTCATCTCCTTTGAGGTCTGTATTAAATTAGGTTATATGTCTATATTAGCTTTGTACTGGGTCAACTTAGCTAACCCAGAACTATGTTTCCCAGAATTTACTTTCTTGTGTGGTTCTAGTTTCTGGTTGGCCATGAGAGATTTTAGAAGGTGAAGATGAATGATAGTCATTATTCTCTGAAGGTCAATGTTGGGTGCTGGGCAATACCACAGTGTGCATGTTGCTCATGACATGTTGACTTACCTTGTTAGCACAAGGCAGTAGCCGGGTCCACAGATTCTTATCCTTGTGGGTTTCTGTTTGTCCTTATGTGTTCCTGTTTGTCCTTGCTCTCCCACACTTCATGTTCAACTTTTCTGGCTGCTAGCCCTGCTGCTTACAGTGATTTCAGGCTCATCACCATATGCAGAGACAACAGCTCTTTATACAGTTCCTTGCCAGCTTCCACAATCACTTAAGGTCTAATCCTTATCATAAATTCCAAATTCTGGAGGTAGTATTGAGGGTGGGAGGCGGGGGTGAGTGGGGTGGGGGAAAGTGATAGCAGGAAAATGGAAACAACTGTTCTTGAACAACAATTAACAAAATAAAAAAAATCCAAATTCCATGTCACATATTCAATATGAGTCCATAAGGTGGGTGTTGTAGGTGGTTCTGATCCACATAGTCAATTAAGGGCACAGGCCAATGGAGATGTTGACACCTCAACACTTGTGCTTTATGATTGCTGAGAGAGAGAGGGACTGGATGACTTAAATGCTTTGGCTCAAAAATGACAGCTGTTACTTCCTCAAGCCCTTTGGCCACATGACTCCATTTAACTATAAGGTGGACTTAGAAATGTGGAGAAATATATACGGTGACCAATAAGTGCCTCTTCTACAGTCCACACTTCTGTTCACCAAACCTCTTTTTGCTTCCATCTTCCATTTAATGGATGCTGTTGGTGCTCCACCTTGTCTTTATCAGGGAGGTGCATGCATCCCCAGTTGCTCTGTTGACCAACAGCTCACATTCTGCACATTCTGCAAAGTTGCCCTTAGCCAAAGAGAAGCCACCTTGAAAAGTTGATGCCTCTATCTCTGGGGAGTGGACCTCAGCCAGTAACTGAATAACACAGAGTTCCAAGCAATCTCCCTTGCTTTACTGTGGGAATAACTATTCCATAGTATCAGAGTGCATTTATTCTATATCTAATACCACATTTTTGCTTACATTTCCTCCTGCTCTATTTTCCCTCCCTATATTCCTTTATCCTGAGAACATGCCCCTGACAAATCACTTGAAAAAGAATCTTAGACTCTATTTCTAGGTAATCTGATCTAAAACATTCCTGCACAATGAACACCTTCCACCTTCTCCAACGGAGACCATCAAAGTCCCATCTAATTAATCAATGACTACCTCACAATCCTGCATTTATGGGTGATACATGGCAATCACGTCAGGACCGCCTTGGTTCTTCTTGGTTTAGAAGACTAACAAAGCAGACAAATTATGTGGACTGTCCTCAAACATACACGTAACCGTATAATGGTAGAAATAAACACTCCTACTTAGAAAGAGGAAGAAGGGAGACACACAGATGTTACTGGAATGTAGCAATTTTAAAACCCTGTTCTGCATATATTTACATGCCCCTATGCCAAGAGTGAAGGACCTTCTGAATTAGGCCCTGATTTTCTCTCTGGAAGGAACTCTACTGCCCACTGTTCTTTATAAACCCTGGATCTGCCCTCTGAAGGTTCTTTTTCTATCATGCTCCTTCCCATATCTGAAGTAGTTATTGAAAAACTATTTATGTGCTCCTCGAGTCTGTATAGCTTTCTCAGCTGCCCTTAGAAGATTGGAAATTAAAATTAGAAGATTTGTTGTAAGTGTTAAATAGTGAAATACTTGCTTTGTTTTGTTGTACTTGTTTTTGCTCAGGCTTGTGCCTTCCCAACAGTACAAGATTCTTAAAAACTCATTAGACTTATCAATGGATGAATGGTAAATAAAATGAAGTGCATCCATATAATATATTATTTGGCCATAAAAAGGAATGAAGTAGAGACACAGGCTACAATGTGGATGTACCTTAAAAGCATTATGCTTAAGTGACAGAAGTCAGATATTAAAGATCACAGATTATATAATTCTACTTATTTGAAATATACATAGTAGTTAAATCCATAGAGACATAAAATAGATTAGTAGTTTCTAGGGGCTAGGAGGAGGAGAGAATGGTAAGTGATTGCTAATTGGAGCAATGAAAAGTTTCTGGAATTATCTAGTTGGGGTGATTGATGGTTGTACAACTTTGTGAACATACTAAACACTGTTGAGTTATACATTAAAAATAAACTTAATAAAAATGTACTAGATTTCCTCATATGTGATTGTAGTGAATTCCATGTAACAATCACATCCACAGTTCTTTTTGGAACATAGTTAATAGATGTGGCATATTTTTTGTTCTTTTCTACATCCCACATCTTTCTCCTGATTTGATGGTGAGGGAATCTAAAAGAGGTCAGACGGGGCCGTAATCTTAATCATATGTTTTGCCTGAGTACTTTTATACAAGTGAGTACTTTTATTGAAGGCTACACACTTAATCTTATCCTTACCCTATAGTAGTTTTGAAAAAAATAGCTTTATTGAGGTATAATTGAAATATAATAAACTACATATTTAAAAATATATGATTTGATGTCTCTCTATATATACAGATATACATATATGTGTGTGTGCATGTGTGTGTATACTCAGTGAACATATCTGTCACTCCCAAAAGTTTACTTACATACCTTTTTTTCCACATTTTTTATTGTTGTTCAAGTACAGTTGTCTCCATTTCCCCCCCACCACTACCCCCTACCTCAGCCATCCCCACTTCCCACCCTCAATCCTACCGCCCTTTGGCTTTGTCCATGTGTCCTTTATACATGTTCCTGAAAACCATCCCCGCTTTTCTCCCCCGTTAGCCCCTCCCACCTCCCCTCTGGTTATTGTCAATTTATTCTTAATTTCAATGTCTCTGGTTGTATTTTGCTTGCATGTTTTGTTGATTAGGTTCTACTTACAGGTGAGATCACTAATGCATCTTGTGTAAACTCTCTTTTCCACCCCTCTGCATCCCCTTCTCAGGCAATTACTGATAAGTTTTCTATTGCTATAGTTTTCATTTTTTAGAATTTATATAAGTGGGGTAATACATTATATACTCTTTTTTATCTGGCTGAATTCACTCAGCATAATTTTTCTGAGTGGAATGTCTGGGTTATATGGTAGGTATATGGTTAACTTTTTAAGAAACTTCCAAACTATTTTTCAAAGTACCATTTATACCATTTTATATTCCTACCAGTGGTATAGAAGAGTTCAAGTTTCTCCACATATTATCTAATACTTGGTATATGTAGTCAATCTTTTAAATTTTATCCATTCTAAAAGATATGTAGTGATCTCATTATGGTTTTAATTTGAATTTTCCTAATGATGTTGAGCATCTTTTCTGTGTTTATTTACCATCCATATATCTACTTTGGAAGATTATATTTTCTAAATTTGAGGGTGTTATTTATTTTTTTATTGATTTTGGGGAGTTCTTTATGTATGTTGGACATGTCATTTGCCAATATTTTCTCTCCATCTGTGGCTTGTCTTTTAATTTCCCTAACACTATCTTTGAAAGAGCAAATGTTTTCTAATTTTGACGAAGCCCATTTAATATTATTTTCTTTTCTTTTATGGGTTATGCTTTTGGTGTAATGTCTAAGAAATCTTTCCCTACTCCAAGGTCACCAAGATTTTTCCCTATGTTTTCTTCTAGATATTTTGCAGTTGAATGTTTTACAGTTAGGACTATCAGTCATTTTTGAATTAGTGAATTCAAAATTCATCATTCATTATCAAGAGGAATTAATTTTGAATGAATGTTTGTCTTTAGTGTGAGGTTTATCCAAGTATTTGTTTATTTATTTATTTATATCCAAATATTTATATTTTGGATACATTTTATATAATATATAAAATATATTTTATTTATATCCAAATATTTATATTTTACATATAAATATAAAATGCTTATATTTTTGTCTATTTATATCCAAATAAAAAATTCAAGTATTTTTTATTGGCATATGAATGTTTAATTGTTTAATTTGTTGAAATGACTATCTTTTCTCCACTACACTGCTTTTGGCACCTTTGTCAGAAACCAACTGACATTATATGTGTGGGCCTCTTTCTGGACTTCCTTTTCTATTTTATTGCTCTATTTGTCTACCTTTATGCCAATACTTTACCGTCTTCATTAATGTAACTTTTTAATGAATATTGAAGTCAAGGAGTGTCATTCCTCCAAAATTTGTTCTTTTTCAAAGTTGTTGTAACTCTTCTGGGTTGTTTGTGTTTCCATATTTATTTTAGAATCAGTCTGCTAATTTCTATTTAAAAAGCGTACTGTGATTTAGATTTGGATGGAGTTTAATATATAAATCAGTTTGGGGAAAATTGACATTTTAATAGTATTGAGTCTGATTCATGAACTTTAATATCTCTCAACAATATTTTATTGTTTCTTATATTCAGATCTTGATGAAGTTTTGTCATATTTCTCAATATTTCATAATTTCAATGCCATTGCAAATGGTGTGATATTTAAATTTAAATTTCCAATTTTTGTATAATCTGATAGAGAACTCACTAGTGTTTATTACTTCTTTGTAGATTCCATTGGATTTTCCATGTAGACAATCATTTAATCTTTAAATAGACAGTTTTACTTTTTTCTTTCCAATCTGAATCCACTTTATTTCATTGACTTGCCTGATTGCACTGGCTAGAACTTGGGCACAATATTGAAGGAGTAGCAACATTGGACATCATGATCTTAGGGGAAAACATTCAACCATTCACTGTTAAGTATGATATCAGCTGCAGTTCTTTTGTAAATACATGCTTTTTATTGAGTTGAAGAAGTTTCCTTCTAGTCTCACTTTGCTGAAAACTTTTTACCAGGCATGGATGTTGAGTTTTGTCAAATATTTTTTCTTTTGAGATTATCAGATAGTTTTTCTTATGGTATGTTAATGTCATGAAATATACATTGATTGAATTTTGAATTTTAAGGCTAGTTTTTAGTCCTTTGATAAACCCATAGGACTGAAATAAATTTGGTCATTTATCTTTATAATATTGTTTGATTCAATTTGCTGAAATTTAAAGGTTTTTTATAACTGTGTTCATGAAGGAAACTGGTCTGTAGGTTTTTTTGCTTTTGCTATCAGAGTAATAATGTTGGCCTCATAGAATAAATTGAGATATAGTCCTTCCGCTTCAATTTTCTATGACTTTCTGAAAATTGGTATTATTTTTTTCTTTAAGTGTTTGGTAGAATTCACCAGTGAAGTCACATTGGCCTGGAATTTTCTTTGTGGGAAGGTTTTTAACTACACATGTTGGCTCTTAAATGCTAAAGCCTATGAATGATGCATCACACTTCTCGTAGCCAGAACCAACTGTATGGTTCCACCGAATTGCAAGGATGTTAGGAAATATAGGGGAAGCCATAGATATTTGATAATTACTAAATGTCTGTGCCATAGGGTCTTTTGGAAAAAGTGTTAAAATATGTTTACATGAGTAATGGCTCAAAGTTTAAAATGTTGAGATGTAGCAATTATACTGCTAGGCAGGTTCGTCTCCTCTAACACTCTGCAGAAAGCCCTTTGCTTTTATCGTACAACTCTGGAAATAAGATCACATTCTCTGTGCTGTGGCTCTGTTCTCTGAAGTTCAGTGGAAACTCAGTTTTCTCCTCCTATGCCTTCTGTTCCACATTGGTGAGGGAGAGGATTTTGTCCAAGTTAGGCTTTGGCAGGAAAAACAATTTCTAGATTGGATCCAAGATGAAAACAGTTCCTTAGCCTTATGGAAACACAAATACTATGACTCTTCCTGTCTTACACTATAAATATCCCAGTGTCTGCAGCAGCTTCTCTTGGCTGTGGAACTGTTTAAATATTTCATATCCTCCAATATTTGGACTATAAAAACCCTCAAAAGTTTGAATTTCATTAATATTTTCATGTCATTAACATTAATTTCTTAGGCATATCAGATGCGTTTGATTATAAATTAAGAACTTACTGGAAATTATTTCATTCAGGCACATGCCAAGGTGCTCTGATAGAGACCCACTATTAAGTGACTTATTAGAAGTATATGTCTCTCAGATCACAATTCAAAAATGTACAGTCCAAGACCAATAAAGCTATTCTGCAATCCTCAATATGGGCCTTCCATTTATTTCATGGCTCACGATGGCTTGAGTCTAGTTCTCATAATCACCCAATCAAGACTGAAGAGAAAGTCTCAGGAGAGCACATCAATGTTCCATTGTATGGGGACAAATTCGAAATAGCATGTGTTACTGCTGCTTATATCCAATGACCAGAACTTAATTTTATGACTCCACCGAAATGCAAGAAAGGCTGAGCTATTATCCTAAACTAGGAATCCAAGTTCCTAATGAAGTTCAGGAGCTCTATTATTAAAGAGAGAGACTGGACATTTGTGGAAGTGAGTCAGGGTTTAGGAGTGCACAATATTGGCAGGAAAGTAGAAAAAAAGATTTGGAAACAAGCAAAAGAAGGGCAGCTTTGGGTGGGGGTGTGGTGCCCAAGGAAATGGGCACTATAGGAACAGTCAAGGCACTGCTATTGAGTTAAAAAAAACTCCATTTTGTCATTTTTCTGTCACTTGTTCTAGATTCAAAGTCCAAATGACCAAGAAAAGGTGGCTGCCTTACACTCTTTTGGGAAAATAGGAAGAATCAGATGAATATTACCTCCTGAAACCCCTTGGGTATTCAGAGTTGGAGAAGGAGCTATTTGAATTCCTCATACCACCAGATTTTTCACAATGGGAAAGGTAGTTCCCAAGAAAAAAATTGAGGTACCAATTTGGAAGAAGTGTTAGGCTATCACAAAACACACATCTACCATAACAATAGCTCACAATATTTGCCAGAATATTGGTCCCATCTCATTTATTTGGCCATTCCAAAAAAACAAGATTGTGTCTACTTTAAAAAAAGAAGTCACCATTATATCCCATATGCTGCTGGGATCTAGGTTTCATTGATGCTTTTTTTGTATTTCCTTATGTCTATGCCTTCTTTCCGCTATGTGTTTTCCAAGCCTTTTTATCTGTTGCATGAACTACCCATCCTTGGCTAGGATGCTTGGGATATAAATGAGAAAATCCCTAGGGAGTCTGGGAAAGCTTTCCTGAAATGTCACTGAAGATCTGAAAATAAGGAGAGGTCACCTAGAATAAGGAATTGGAAAAACAAGCAGGAGGAAGAGTGTGTGCAAACACCCCAAGACAGAAAGCAACAGAACGTAAACAAAAAGGTCAATGTGACTGCAGAACAGAGAGTGATGGGAATGGTGGTGAGAGTTGAGGATGGATAGGTAAACTAGGTGCAGATCAACAGACCCTTATATGTTGTGCTTGAAATCTTGTTCCTTCATTTACTTGGACCAGTAAGTGACCAAAGGGTTTTAAGCTGGTGAGTGACAGTTTTCTCTGGATGCAGCAGGTGGTGAGTATACTGAGGTTGCAGGAGAGACAGGAGTGGGTGCAGGAGACCACTTAGGAAGTCATTGATAGGAATCCCAGTAGGAATCTAGTGTGTAGTGATGAAGATGGAGCAACATAGCAGAATTCAAGCAGAATAAGGAGGAAAGTCAACTGAACTTAAGGATGGGTTGGGTGGAATGGAAGGAAGGAGTCAAGGATGAAGAGTGGTGCCAGTCATAGAAACAAAGGATATTAGAGGATAATTAGCTTTGCAGGTTACAGGTCTTGACTCTTTTCCATATATATAGAGTGGGAGATGAATTATAACAATCAAGAGAGGTTATATAGTAGAGTTAATAACACGTAGGGGAGAGCCTAAAGCTACACATTTATGAGTTTTCAGTGTTTAGCTGGTAATTAAATCTGTGTGTCTGAATGAGGTCACTGAGGGAGAGACTAGAGAGATTCTCATGGAATTCAATAGTCAGTGGTTTCCCAGAGACTGATGGGTGGTGAAAGAGACTAAGGAGCATTCAGAGAGGGTCAGAAGCATGATGGTGTGGTATCCTGGAAGGTTAAGATTGTTAGTGTTACTAGAAGTAATAGGTAGCCATTAGTGTTGAGAGCTTCTAAGAAGTGTGTAAAGGTGACAACACATGTCTGTTGGTGCAAATATCATGCAGGTCATGACAACAAGAATTATTTCAGAGGAATAATGTGAGCAGACCCAGATTGGAGTAGGTTGATAGAGGCAGAGAGTTTAGACAACTTTTTTGAAAAGGAAAAAATGAGTTGGAGGAAAACTATATAACGTAACCATGATGCAATAGCATTCATCTGAGAATAAGATATACCAAACATTGGGTTTCATTGTACCAGATCATACATCAAGAGACAGACACATCACTGTGTATTCTTCTTTTAAAAAGATGAGAGCATAAAGCAAAATGCGTATATCTTACATATCCAAACTAACAAATTGGACTCACTCTGGCAGAGAAAAGGACCAGAGCAATGCAGGAAAGCTTTAAGCAGTTGCCTGGAAATATTACTGTACAATCCCAATGCTGATAGCTCAGAATTTTTATTTAGCTTGATTATGTTCAATTCTTGTGTCCCTTTGTGCAAGTATTATACATTTTCCATGCAGCAACTTTGCTTTGGCTACTTACCAGGGTCAGAGAAAGGCTGATCCTTGAAAAATACTTGGAACAACAACAACAAAAAGTCCAACAGGATCTGACTAAATGAAGCATTTGATTAGTTATCACTAACAGCATGATGCAACCAAAGAAGGACTATTAACTCATTGTTTCTAAACTTGGCTTGTTTTTGTACTTGGCTGGAGCCCTCAGAACTCTGACCAAGTAGCAGGGTTTCTGCATGTGTGCTGGCCTGCTTGAGGACCTCACAATGAGCCAGAAACTCTCAGGATCCAAGGGAGGTTTTTAGGAAGGGGAGGAGAAAGGGTATGGGTACAACCACAGGGAGAGGCATCCTATTCAGGGCACACACATACAGGGGGTGTGTGTTAACTGTTCTTCTTGCAGCTGGAAGCCCTACTTCAGCTTCCAGGACTAATTTTCCAGTTTAAGTCCTCATGATGATGCTGACCTTTGGGTTGCTTACAAGAGAGTAAATGAAAGCTTTCCCTCTCTTCCAACACATCCTTCTTTGGAAACATGTGACAAGGCTATTAGCTCCAGTAGATGCGTTCTAGATGAGTCAGCATTCTGAAAGATAGAGGCCCTAGGATGTGCCACTAACAGAACCAGCAAGAAGAAAGTGGGGAGACAGTTCAATGGATGCAGCCTTCTGCAGGGTGTCAGTTGTACCATCCTCAAAGTTGGCAGCCCAAGAATTTTATTGGGAATAAAGGGAGAAAGGGCCAGAACTACCTCTGCAGGGGCCTGAGTGGACCCCACTGGGCTGAGGACTGCGTTCTTCTTTGAGAAATCAGTATCATGATAGTTCAATGTCTCTCAGAATAGTTTTTAACAAAAATGCCCCAATCCTGTATTAGTTATATTCCTTTTCAAATGTTGAGCCTCTGGGATACAAATGTACTATTCCCTCATTACCACATTAAGGTATTCCTGCCTCAGCAGTTCCTGGCCTCCTACTTCTCTGCTCTTCTGTTAGGCTGAGAGATTAGTGCCACAAACCATGTTACAACCCAAAGTGAGGGCTTTGGAGTTTTAGACCCAATCCTTATAGAAAAGAGATTATGTCTTAGGATCTAACTGATGTGCCCTCACTTTGTTCCATTTTCTGTCAGCCTGTACTCCTGGGGCATGTTCCCTTGTACATATTTCCATGGGTTTTACCTGGCAAAAAAGGAAGTGCCCTTCAAATTCAGATGTCCCTTGTCAAGATCCAGAAGCTGATATTTGCTATGGCTTCCTTCACTTTTCCCTATTTGAGTTATATACTCTTTTTTCCCCTTTTATTCCCTCTTCTCCAATGTCCTCAAGGACCTCATCCACTGCAATGCTTTCAGCTTTCATTTCCATGCAAGCATTTCAAATCTATACCCCTCTCTTCATCTTTCCTACTGAATTTCGAAGTATTTTAACACTAGGCATCTTCCACATCGTTGTTTCACCTGCATCATAATTGTAACATGTTCAAAATTAAACTCAATTTCTCCCCATACTGGCTCTTTGTCTGTATCAGTCTAAATTCAATCAGAACAGCAGAATCAGTAGGGGATATATATTGTGTAAGGCCAATATGGACTTGTTACAGAGAATTGCTCTTATGCAACTGTGGGAGCTTGCTAAGCACTTTCTGGATGGCTGTTGTCTCTGAGAGTTAATACTGGAGTTTGAAGTTCATGGGGCAAGCAGTAGGGAAGGAAAGATGTAACGTGAAGGGGGGAGGTCCAGGGCAGGCTGGAACCAACAAGCATGATCTGGAACCCCATGAGTAAGAACTGGAACTCATCTTAGTTCCTGTTGTCACTGGCCTTGGTGATGAGGGTATACAGAAGAAGTGGGACTCTTTGTCACATTACTAAACACACACTCCTGGCCTAGGAGTTGAACAAACTGAAGGAGGATCAGGGGAAGGTACAGTACTTGCAGTCCCAGTTGCTGCTTCATACCAATGAAGTAAGTCAGCAAATCTGCACCATGTGTGGGCTACAAAATGGCACTGCTTCCCTTCCAACTTCCAAATTTCCCAAGAATCCCTGTGGCTGATTTTAAGTGGAAACAAACAAGAGAATGAATTCTGGGAAATATAGCTCAGTCTAGCCAAGCTGACACATTACAAAGCCATTAAAATCCATCCCTAGCCAACTTGGCATCCATACACATCTCCTTAAAGTATACTTAATCTCTGAATAAAAACAATACCAAAGTCCTTCTTCTGCCTAGCATGATACAACTATCCTGTATACAAGTCAGAAAATGCTAACCCTTTCCTCAGAAGAGAATGCAAATTTCTTTTGTATATTTGGGTGATGTTTATTCTTTTCCAAGCTGATTCACACACTTCCTTTGATATCTTATAACTGAGATATAAAGTTAAGTGTTATTAAGATATCTTGGTAAGATGACAAAGGGATGAGAAAAGAAAAAATATCTGATATATATATATATTTGTGTTATAAAACATTTGTGTTATAAAGAAAAATATCCATTACTATAGTCTTTGTCTCTGCAGTGGTTACATGGTCATAGCTGATATTTATAATCTCTTCTCCCCATATTCTATCATTACATATTCTTTTTTTATATATTTTTTATTTTAAAATATTTTAAATTCAGTATTTTTTTTCATTTTCAGGAGTATAGCATAGTGGTTAGTTAGGCAATCATATACTTTATAAAGTGTTCCCTCTGATATTTCCAGTACTCAACTGACACCATACATAAATATTACAATATTATTAACTACATTCTCTGTGACTATTTTGTAACTACCAATTTGCACTTCTTAATTCCTTCACCTTTTCACCTAGTCCCCAACTCCCCTCCCTCTGGCAACCATTAGTCTGTTCCCTGTACATATGAGTCTGTTTCTGTTTTGTTTTTTTTCATTTATATTGTTCTTTATATTCCACATATGAGTGAAATCATATGGTAATTTTCTTTCTCTGACTGACTTATTTCACTGAGCATAATACCCTCTATGGGTACTATGGGTATTATAGATACATTCATGCTATTGCAAATGGTAAGACTCCATTCTTTGTTATGGCTGAGTAATATTCCATTACATATTCTTTTTGCTATCAGCAAGACCACAGCTGATGGTCATGGTTCTTTGCTTGGTGGAGTGATGCTAATTTTCATTCTTGAAGGATCTGGGATATTAGCAGTCCTGCCTGAATTGGGTTCTTGTAGTTTTCTGTTGACTTGAACTCTGGGACATGGGAGTGTTAAGAGGCACCCTTGAGCATTTCCTGCTTTCCTGATATTCTCATTCTTATCCCCATTGTGTGGTAGTAGCAGCCTTATTCCTCTTGATGGTCAGGATTCATAACCCTAGCCAGACAGTAACCCCCTTCTCCATCTGTTTATTCAGTGGCACAAGGTACCCAGAGTGTCCAGGCAGTAGTCTCATCTTCCATTTCAGTGGAATCATCATTGGGTCCTCTGTGAAAGCATTCCTGCCTTTGAAACTAAGGCCTCTACACAAGCAGGGCCTATACATCATGGGGATGGGAGGTAACATTTTGCAATAGATAAGTTGAGGTATTAGTGAACAGTACTGCTCTCATTTTTACCATTGTACTCATGGATTTATGAATATTGGCTATGGGAGAAACAGTACCATATATTGCTTGCTGACTCAGCATCCAAGATGACCTTGCCCAGCCCTGTAATCCCAAAGGTCCCCAACCTCCATGCCAATGACTGATACTGGTCCAGGCCTGTTAGGGACCGGGCCATGAAGCAGGAGGTGAGCTTAAATGTAATGCACTTGAATCATCCTGAAAACGTTCCCCCTTCCCTGGTCCCTGGAAAAATTGTCTTCCATGAAACTGGTCCCCGGTGCCAAAAAAGTTGGGGACCACTGCTAAGGTGTTGCCACTTAGCTGATAACTATAATTTTGTCTTCAGAAGGGCATTCCTCTTTTATTAACCTGCTTCAAGATGATGGGGAACATTGTAAGACCAGTGAATTCCATGAGCATGGGCCTCTTGCCTCGCTTCGTTTGCTGTGATGTGAGTTCATAGATTGGAAGTAATGCTGTGTGGAATACCATGATGGTGGGTAAGGTATTCTGAAAGACCATGGATGGCAATTTTGGTAGAAGCATGTGAACAGAGAAGGAAAACCCATATTCAAGGTGTCTGTTCAAGTAACCAGATAGACTATTCAAAGTCTTGCCTACTGGGAGGATTTTTCTTCACTGCTATCCTTCAGGGTTGTCATAGGGTAGGTCTGTAGTACTACCACTATCCACTTCCAGGGGTATCTCCATGTCATGCAGAACTATGTGTAAACCAGGCCTGAGGATTTTCTTCCTCAGTCAACTGGTCTCAGGGAATGCTCCATCAGGACAGAGATCTGGACTGGAAGAGAAAATGCAATGTAGCAGAAATAGGGACCATGGGCATTGGGCCGCCTCCTAATGCAACTTACTTGTGCCTTCAAGACTTGCTCAAACCTGATTACATGTATATATACCTTTCATTTGATGATGGAGTGCCACTATGCACACCTAGCTCTATGGCTCAGCCAGTTGGACAACACTCAGTTCATAATGAGCAGCTCAGGTTACATGGCAATGTGGTGTAGCCCATGGTGAAGCGTGCAGTCTATTAATGCCCAGTGGCAAACAAAGAGTTGCTTTTTAAATGGAGAGTCATTATTCACAAAGGATGGCAAGGATCTGCTACAAAATTCTAAGGGTCAGGTTTTCCTTCACCAATAGGATTTTGCCAGAGACTTGCAAATGCATCTCTATCTGCCACTGACATTTGAGCACCACTGAATGGCCTGAATCATATGGCCCAGGTGGCAAAGCACCTTGTACAGAAACCTAGACATATTGCAGAGTCTTCTCTTGTTCTGAGCTCAGCAAAAAACTAGCATTTATTCAGTCACATTCACACAATACCTAACCAAAGAGGAAAAATAGAGATTCTTTCAACCAGCCTTTGTTTTAAAAATCCAAGCAAGCCTCTGATCGGCCTGCATGGAACCTGTGCTTACCCTTCTAATTGCAGTGGCTTGGGGTGAAGTTCAATTGATCCAGCCTGATTCACAGAACCACACCTATGACCCAGTCTTGGAGTGTCATATTTGAGCAGGAGGGGTCTTTATTGGACCTTTAACATGAAAACCTGGTAGGGTTGTTGGAGGTGAAGCCTACAGCAAGGGTGGGCCCTGTTATGACTTCAGCCTCAGGCATTTCTCACTATCATAATAGTCACACACAGCTTCCAGCAATTTTTCTAAATTTGCCATATGTGTTTCTACCCACAGTTATGCTCCAATGTGTCTTCTGCTTTAGGTAACATATCTTGGCTGTGACTGTCTGGATTTGCCTGTCTTTTCAGATGATGATGAGTAGATATATGCTCTGAAAGCTCAGTTCTTTGCTGGGTTTGAGAGAAGTCATTGATTTTTCTGTTTGCATGCTTTTTCTTATTGTCCCGACAGGAATGATGACTTCCAAGCACGTGGTGATTGAAACCGAAAGTTATTAATTTTATTTTTTAATCCTGTACACACATGCATCCTTTTATTGCACTTTACTTTATTGTGCTTCACAGATGTTGCATTTTTTAAAAATTAAGTGCTAGACCCTTCACCAGCAAACGATACAACTTGCTTTATTGTAGTGGCCTAGAACTAAATGTACAGTATCTCGGAGGAATGCCTGCATTTCTCAATTCTCTGTATGACCTTCTATTCCTACTACATAAATGCATTTTCTTTGACTCTTTTACTGAATACACTGAAATGATGTCTAAAATTGCTTTTCCTTTTTTTTGTATATTATTATTTTGGTAAGAGATGTTTCCTTTAAATCTTTAGAGTAAAAATGTTCCTTTTACTTTATGCTGCAGAATGTTGTCATCCCCTAGAGCTTGTGTTGTTTCATTCTGGATATTTATCCTAGAAAAAGAAGTCTCTTTAAGTCAGGGTATTATAAACAGATAACATTCTTGGAGTGTCTGTAGCTTTTTTGATCTTGACCTTGTACATTCTCACCTTAACCCTTTCTGATCTAGATTTTTAACAGATACCAGTGAGCAAAAGCACCAGTCCAACTCTCCCTAGTCTTCTGGCATTTGTTCAGCATAATTCCAATAAATTGAAGTGAGTCTGTTGTCCTTGTAGTCCTGAGTTCTTCGAAACCTGGAGAGTCTATCCCAGTCTGTAGTTTGTATAGGTGTAGTATGTCAAAGACTAAATTCAAGATAACTGTGCAACTCAAAGTCTGGTCCCTGGACCTGTGTTGCTCTTTTTGCCATTTTATTTCTCTAGCGAGTCATGTTTATTACTTTTATAACAGCACTGATCAAGGATAGATTGGAAAATTTAAAATAATAGTCCTTGCCAGAGAGAGTTTGAGAAGCATTGCCCTACATTGCATAACCCCTCAGTGTCTCAACTTTGGGAAATGCCAACCCATTTCCCAAGGGACAGGGAGCCACCCATTTTCCCCTTAAACTGCATGCCCTTTACTCTTACTGGATGTGGAAAGAGAGCCATTTGAAAGGGTAGGAGAATGAGGAGGTGTGGGAAGATCGTAGGGGCACAGGGAGGAAAGGGCCTTGACTGACACTGTCGGGAAATCTCTCTCCTGCAGTAGGTAGGTGGCTACCAGTTTCTCCTTCAAAACCATGTCCGATTAGACAAGCTCAAGGAACTAAGTGGGGGTGAATCCTAGAATCCTTTTTCTTCCTTTTCCATTGTGGTTCATTTTGCTCTGACTCAGGAGACAAGACTGGTGTTTACTCCAACCTTCTTCACACAGTACAGATTGGAAAGAAACCTCCACTGCCCCTGCTAGACTTTGAGGTCTGTGTTCCTTTCTCCTCACTTCTGGCACTTTACACATCACCGAGGAATGCCTCTGAGCACAGAATAGGCACCGTCTGCAGGGCCCTGAGGTGCTCAGGAAGTCTTCCTTAGCTTGGGGGCAACTAGGCTGCACTCTCACAGTTACTGCTGTGAAGCCACCTAGCCCCTACTCTGCATTTATGTGGTTGGTCTTCGAGATCTAACGTAGGGCATCATATGTACCCTCATTTACCATTCAGACTCAGTACAGCATTTCTGCCTATAGAGATATTTGGAACCAATTTCTTGCCTGCCTATCTTTGTGCCTCATGCCAACAATGTCTTTTTTCCATTTATTAATAGTTATATAAAGCAGAACAGGAATGAGATCATAGCTCTCTGGCACTCCCTTGGTGGCTTCTGTTCCTGTTTCCATCAAGTCATTACCCCTTCTTCTTGGTTCAGTTGTTTGACAGATCATGAATCTACTTAACCATCCTATTGTCTACAAAGATATTGTGGGATAAATAGATAACCTCTTCCCCTCACCTTCTCTCTGCCCTCATCCTTTCTATCAGAGAGAGGCCTGGAATAATAATAATAACTATTACTACTACTAATAATAATAATATCTGATTGGCATTTGCTCTAAGATAGCAAAGACAGCAACACTTAACAGCAAGAGTGGTGTTTCTTGTATTTTAGCCAGACTCAGGTGCTAGCAGAAAACCAAGTGTTCCCTCTCAGTGTATTCAGAGATTTTATGTTAGTTTCTGTAAGTAGGCTTTATTTAGAGGCAATTTAGGAGAGAAAGGCCACTGGACAAACAACCCAGACCTGGAATTTGGGAGGCACATTAATCTTTGCTCATGGATCTAAAACAGTGGTTTCAACTGGGGGCAAATTTCCCCTTAGGGGACATTTGACTTTTTTTTTATTGTCATAACTTGGACAATAAGGGGCTGCTATTGGCATTTGGTGCTGCTGCTATTCTTCAGCACACAGGGCAGCCACCCTCCACAAAGAAGCAGTATTCAGCTCCAAATGTTAATAGTGCCTAGACTGAGAAACCCTGGCCTAGGATTTATCCCATTCTAAAACCTACACACTGAGTGTGGGTGAAGAAAGATAGATCAGGTCTAACTCCAGGCCGCATCCCTGAAGATTCTAGTTTTGTTGGTCTGGATATTTCCATGAAGGCCCCCTGCTCCCCTTGTGTGTAGACAGCATTGAAAACCACTCCCTGGAGTGTCTTGTCTAATGGAGGCCACAGATGAAGCTGACCTCCCTTGTTTTTCTTGAGGATTACTGAAGGGTTCTTGGCTCTTTTAGGAGGTAGCAGCAATGGAGAAACCCACAGGAGCCCCAGAAACACTGGGGAAGATAAGATATGGAAGTTCAAGGTGGGAGCTTTTGTGAGAAGTGGAAAATGAGTATGTCCTCTAGATAAAAGAATTTGAAAACTTTCTGATGGATGTTCCCAGGGCCCTAAGACTAGCTAATGGGCCAGACTGCTGTGGCAAGTAGAAGGGAGCCCCTCCACAATGGATGTGGCTCCTGCCAAGGCACAGGACTCCCTGAATTCAGAGGCAGCTGGATTTATGCTCATACTTGTCCCTTTTTCTAGGTACCTTTGCTCAGTGCTCAAACTGCACAATCTGATGCAACGGCCATGGTGGTCAGAATTTGCCTTAACTAAGATGAGATCTTCATCAGGAAAGGGGTGAGGTTCTGCCTTATGGATTAAAAAAAAAAAAACATTTGAGAAAGCCTCAGAGAAACCAGATTCATCCTGCAGGCAGCTTAGAAACCATACAGGGATGTTCAACCTTTTTGTGTCTCTGGGCCACATGGGAAGAAGAGTTGTCTTGGGCCACACATTAAATACATTGTGAATGTAATCACACATTTAAAAAAATCTCATAATGTTTTAAGTAAATTTACAATTTTGTGTTGGGCTGCATTCATAGCCATCCTGAGCTGCATGCGGCCTATGGGCCGAAGGTTGGGCACCCCTGCCTCCTTGATGCCAGATAACACAGTGGAGGCTCTAGGCCTGTCATGGTGTTCTCGGGTGGTTGAGAACAATGCAGGAAATGGAGAAATCTGGTTGCAAGAAACTACAACAGCTGGATTCCCAAAAGCTGTGATTGAGACAGGCAACTTTGCCTTGTGCTCACCCTGGAAAGAGCCTGAAGCCCCATTCCAAGCCTCAATGTAGCAAGCATGAACGAGGGCCAGCCCTTGATTCATTCCTTTACAAAAGAGAAACACAAACATTGTAGTGTGGACTTCGGCGTTGTCAGAACCACACATGTAAGTTGAAAACCCCGCTCTGCCTATAAAGTGAACCTGTGTAATTTCTAAGCATGGGTTTCTTCTCAGATAAAATGGACATAACGATACAGGACTTCAGGTGTGCTCATGAGGATTGTGGATGAAAAAGGGGACCACCTATTAAACCTGATAAGCTCATGGGTGACCTGCATGGTGGGCCTTACAAGCAGAGAGACCTGAAGTAACCACATAGGATGGTCTGAACATAAAACTTCCTAACTAAAAGTGAGTCGTTGCAGGTCATCATGTCTTAGGCCTGTAGCTTCCTTGACAAAGGTCAATCTTTACCTTAAGTGAGCCTATCTATTGTCTTTTTACACCTAAGATTACATCTTTTTTTCGTTATGATGTTAGACTGTTTTTCATTGCCATATTTTGGAAAACAATACCTTTGAAATGTCAGAGTAATTCTTTTCTAGATGCCTTAAGGCAAAACAAAGGACACCAGAGCAAGAGATCACAGAACCCCTCATGGTTGTCTTGTTTCCTGAATATCATCTCTATGTGTCACTGTTAATTATTAACTATCCACCAGTATGAAAGAAGCATGTGTCTCTTTGTTTTACTTTTAATCCAATCCTACATATTTCCTTGATATTCTGTCTCCCACTCCCCATTAATCTACCACCAATGGAATTCATATCACCCTCTTTACGCCTCTTCCTTTTATTCAAATGTATAAAATAAGCTGCAAAACTACCGTTCTCAGGAGCATTCTCTCAATCCGTTGAGATTTTGCCTCCCAGGAATTGTCATCAGTTTGGCTCAAACTCATAAAAATTCTCTACAGGTTTGGACATTTGTTTCACATACAGGGTCAAACCAGCCAATGTGGCCATCATAACCTGCGGCAGTGGACCACTCTGGATCCCCTTAATTGCCCCTTCTCTTTCTATGTGACTCATGCAACTTCTTACACAAATGACGTTGTGCTGGGGGCCCATGATCCTGGAGGCAGTTGGGTCACCAGTGTGTGTATTCTGGTGAGAGGGCTCACAGTTGGAGAACAGAAAGATACCCCCGGAGTGCTCTGATCCTGGGGAGTTCAGCTGCGCTTCCAGAAGAAGCGCCGGCACAAAAGAAAAGGGTGGGTGGGAGTCCCAAACCGCGCCAGCGTTCCCGGGAGGCGGAGGAAGGAGGGCAGGCCCCAAGCTGCTGGGAGGGAGAGAAGCGAGAGAGGAGGAGTTTTCCAGCTTAGCCGTCTCAGCTTGCTGCTCAGCCCCTTAGTCTGGTCTGTCTCTGTCTGACCCGGGAAGCGCTTTGCGGTGCAGGGGCTGAGCTGAGAGCCCTCGCGCCATGGGTAGCTCCACACTGCAGCTGCTGCCTCCACTGCTGCTGGCCCTGCTGCTGCTGGTCCCTCTGAGCCAGGGCTTCCCAGGTAGGGCTGGAGGCGGGGCATGCTCCCCAGCTGGGCACCGGGAACCCTCCGCTCTGAACAGAGGGAGGTGCGGGGGGCGCCCTTTGTTTGCCAGGAACTCCTTTATCGCTTCCTGGGGAGGGGGTGACACGGAGCAGGGCTCAAGTCTGGGCACCGGGAGGGGAGAGCCCACTGTCAGCCCTTCGCCAGGCGCCTAGTGCCTTCACGCCTGGAGCCCGAGTACCCTCTGCGTCTGGGGTTCCAGGGGTCCAAGCAAACCCAAGTTGGCGCAGTAGGCTACTCAGAGAAGTTTGGCCGCAGGCTAGTTTATCACCACTCAGACTTTTGCTTCTCACACAGTTGCTCAGGGCCGGGGCCCAAGGGACTAGCAGATTATCTTGAAAGGAGCTCCTACCCCCTCCCACACAAGGTCCCAGGCTATCACTTAGGGCTGCAGGCACCTTCACTGTTAAAGCGACTCTTTCGGACAGCACAAGCAGGGACTCTCCTGCTCCCCTCTTCTGGGGGTTCCAAGAAAGTGTGCGCCTCTGGGAGAGAGGTGCCAGCTGAAAGTGATGACATGTGGGTGCGTGGGATAGCCCTAGGGAAAAAGGGCTACACAGGGGTGGCTCTGCTAGGAGTGGCTCCACGGCCCTAGAGGGTGTGGCTTCTTGTTGCTGGAGGGCGTGGTCTCTAGTATCTAATGTTAACCCTGGTACTTATTAGGGATCTCCTGGTATTGGCAAAACCTTCTTTGGAGATGCCCTTTAAAAACCTGCACCTATTCCTTCATCAGGGAGTCTTAGGTTAGCAGAGAGTTTGAGGGGAGCAGGGCGACATGGATGCACCCATGACCTAGAATGGAGAAGAAATCCATGACCCCACTTTAATTTAGTGTTAATGAGAAAGTGGTTGGTGTGGACTATAAGGTGTGCAAATATTTGGTTTTGCGTTCTGCATGGTGGGCAGTTTAAACCTGGGCTCTGAGAAACAAACTTACTGACTTCTAGATGAAGGATGGAGTGGGGAAGGGGTGGGATGGTTCCCAGACAGTGTGCTGGGGAGACGTAGGGATGGCTGCTGGAAATTCTCTGCACATCCCCAAATGAATGAGTCAAACAAATGTGTGAAGTGATAAACAGGAACATTTGTGTTTTGAGCTGACTCTTACAAGTTTAAGCTGTTTGGTAGGAACTGATTCAGGCCAAAGTGGAAAAGAGACTTTATCCTCAGTGCAGGCAAGTGCCACTCCCATGGTGTGATAATGCCCCCCACCCCCTTTAGCAGGAATCAGGTTCAAATGAACCCAGAGGGGAAAGGGAAGTCAGTACTGGGCAAGAAGCAGCCTAGGGGGAGCAGGGGGAAGTTAAGAAACTAGCTAGAAGCAGTCGCACTCTGAATTAAGAGGCTTCTCTGAGCTACCCACACATCTGCTGGAGCCTTTCTCAGCCAAGGGGCCTCTTCTCATTTTCCATCTGCTCACCATCCCTCCCTTACCATGCCCTCAGCTCTCTTTTCTCCCAGCTTCTACCCCTGTATAGTGTAGCTTGCTTCCAGAGCCCAGCCATCCACAGAATCATGGGTTTGCCAGGGTGGGTGCTCACCCTTCTCAATCTTTAAGGACCTGGCCCTGGCTGGCCTGGTTCCTCAGATAGCCTGTGAGCTGCCTGCTACTGGAGGCCACCTCCCTCCTCCTTGCCAGCCCCTACAGTGATTCCTCACCAGCCCTCAGGCTCTCCTCAGACCCCAAGTGAAGAGAAGCTGGTTGGGGAGGCTTTCAAAGTACCCCGCCTTGAGCTCTCTCTTGGCTCTTCTCCATGGGGTCTCTAAGGAAATGTGATCTGCTGGGGCTATTGAATTCAAGGGTGGGGTTTCACTCCAAGCCAGAAGTTTTGGAAGGCTGGGGAGGGGAGATGTCCTAGGTCAGCAGGTCCTGAGGCAAGTCATGTCAACCGAGTTCAACCTAAGTGCTGGGTGGCAGACTTTGAAGATCATTTCAGAGGCACCTTCTTAGCAAGTGGATAGCATGTCTTCAGTAAGAGAAAAGGTAAGAAGCCTATTTAGGGCCCCACTCAGCCTCCTGATTATATAACCAGTTGAGATTTAACAGCAAATCCTGTCAGAGTGAGAGTAAATCCTTCCCATTTCCACCCTTAGAAAGTGTCTGGAGTTCTTCCATCTTCAAATTTGATGCAGCTTTTCTGACCCTCTGATTTATTCTTTTTGCAGCCTAGCAAAGACACAGTATCTTTAAAAAAACAAACAAACATGAAATTCATGGAAAGTCCATAGCCAAGTTGTTTGCATATGATTGTGTTTTCATGCCTATAGGGGTAGGGGTTTTGATTCTCTTCTTAAATGAACTCTTGAAACCTTATTTACAGCTGAGATTTTGGACGATCACTGCATCTTCTGCTATAAGCAATGCTTACAGAAGGCGGGAATGAGTGCTGCGGCCACTAAGAAAGGCTCCGTGAATCTTATACCTGGAGAAAGGTGGTTAAAGTAGTGTGGTTTGGCCAGCCAGGAAAGCCAAACCAGACCATAGCAGCCAAAGCAGTCTTCTAAAATGCCACATTTGGAGATAAATATTAGGAACTGAACACCTGGCTCAGGATATACAATTAAAGTCTCAGGCTAGGCTAGAAATCGCTCTTTGGATTTAAAACATGTAATCAGATGACAAAATTACTCTGCATTAAAAAGGAGAATGCTGAGGAGAGCAGGATATTTTCACCTGGCATTTTCTTCACTGAGAATGCTTTTAGTATAGTATATTGGTATTGCTGCTTCTTATATCACAGACTGAGCTCTAAGAGACACCAGAAACCATTTAAAGCACCATCTTCAAACTTCCCGCCTGGTCAGTCCTCACATCACAATTGAAATACCCTCTCTTTTTTTATTATTAGTATAACATTCTTACCTTTAGTCTCTGTTATTCTAACTCATTCTACTCATTTTGGCCAGTTTCTGGCCTTTTAAGTATACAGTTTTACTTTAGTACCATTTTTATCACTTTACTTTTCTATTCAAATATGATGAGCAACAGCTCCAGGTTCTGTGCAAAGTTAAGTAGAACATTCTCAGCTGTTCTCAGGGGACTATACAATTTGCTTCTGTCCTAATTTTCTAGTCTTTCTCACCTGGTTTCCTAAAGTCTGACCAAAATGGTTTAACTGTTTTTATAGAACTGGAGTGACAGGAAAATGTCACTTAAGAAGTGGGAGAACACTTCCTGGGATTACTGCTTCCTGGACCTGGATTGCTTTCCCCCAACCACCAGTCTGTCCAAATTCAGCCCATCATCCAATGATATCGCCATTTTTATGAAGCTTTGTCTTGATCCCTTGAATGGGAATCTTTGGATTTCCTTTAAGGACCCACAGTGCTTCATGTCTCTCTTGTGGTATTATTTATCATGCATGCCATACTTTACAATCAGGCAGACCTTAGAGATATTACAGGTTCGGTTCCAGAGCACCACAATAAAGAAAGAATCACAATAAAGTGAGCTATAATCTTTTTGCTAGCATGGCTATCTTGCCTTTAATTTGTAAAAAAAAAAAAAAAAAAGCCACATCTGTGAAATGCAATAAAGTGCACCAAAATAAAGTGCACCTGTATTTCTAGATTCTGAGTTCTTAAAGGCAGGGCAATGCTATGTCTTACCCTTCTTTATATTTCTTACATTGCCTAACTGAGCACCTTAAGCCAGGTGGATATTTGTGCATATTGAGTTAATAGTTCCTTGTAATTTGGATGATGGCCATTGGAAAGAAAAGTTGCTAAGAGAAACACATGTGCAAGGAAACAGGGCTTTGTGCCACCATCTGCACACATAGAGACTATGGCTTACTGGCTGTAGAGCTTCCATTTAAATCCAGGAACACCCTCTGTTGAAGCAATAACTTTCTCTGTTGGGGGCTGTAAGATGAGAGTCTGACTGCAGCTACAAGCTGGAGTTTGTATTTATTGTTTTTTTTGGCCACTTTGCTATGGCCCCTTCCAAAGAAGTTGAATAATTTCCTTAGTAAACACAAATGTGTGCTACATTAATTCCCCCTTCAGAGAACACAACTGAAATGGGTAATTGAGAGTGAAGATTGAGTTTAAGCAGAAGAAGGTTTACTTTTGCCAAGCTATAGCACAGTATAAAATTGTAGCAGCCAAGTTCTGATTAATACCCAGAGTAAAGATTCACTTCCCAAAAACCAGTGTGAATAAATAACCTCTCCTGAGTTCCAGTTCATAGGAAGTTCCTTAGGCCAGCCCCTTGGTTCTCGATCATATGATGTATTGACTGTCAGATGTTATGGGCCATTGTTTCAGGGGTTTTAAGCCTGAATCTTTCTCTTGGATATTTGAATATAGTTCTGAAACAGAACCAGTTTCTGCCTTCTCCAAGGAAATGTGGGCTTCACCCAGAGACTTACTTTTCAAAGTAGACACTAAATGATGGGTGCTTGGGATACCAAGATGAGGAAGAAGAGGGAATTTCTTCCATCAGAAGCTTTCTGTCTTATGGAGAAATAGACACTGAATGTTAAGGCAGTAAATGTTTTAACACAGGTGGGTTGACAGGCCTGGGAGTGCAGAGAGTATCCATGCAGGGACATTGGACCTGGTTATTGAAGAATGATGTTGATAGATGCTCATGCCAAAGATAGTGGCACTACAGGCCCATGAAAGGTTAAAATAGGAGACCTATGGGCTTCTCTAAGAACATTCTGAAATTGGAAACAAAAATCTGTGTGGGTGTTCTTTTTCTGGGGAGAAGGTCCTAACCCAGTTCAAAACCACCGCTCACTAGATCATCTTTGTGAATTCTTTGAGAGAATGTGCACTTAATGGGCACAAAAATCAACATACAGAGTAAGATGAAATTGCCAGAATAGGGAAATTTTGATTGAACCAATGAGCAGGTAGCCTCGAGTTATAACCAGTGGTATAATTTCCTGTTCTCCTCATTTAAAAAGCAACAGCAAACAAAGCAGACATAATCATAGATTGGAATTGCCTTCAGGCCTGGGCTGGCAACTGGTGGTACCCCCCACCCCCAACTTAGCACAGTTTATGGGACACGGAAGAAGGTCTTTAGTCAGTATTTGTGAATTCATTGATTGAAGCAAGTGTAGCAGGATATCAATGCATTATATTTCAAATATCCCTGTAGGATTTAACCAGAATTTCCAAGAGGATGATTCCCAAAGAAAATGGAATGCAGGATAGCAAAACGTCAGGAAATTTGCAGTACCCTGAACAAAAGATGCATCTGAGCAGGCAACAATTCAGGGCATAACTAATTGCTGAGGCTCTCGGATTTCCAATCACCCTAGGAGACTTAGAGACTCCAGGGAGTTCCAGGGACAAGATTTTCAGATAAAGATTTAAGGATAAGCTTGTGCAAGAGAAAAGTCATTGGTAGCATTGCTAAGCTCCCAAGTTTTCCAGATGATAATTGGTTGCACCTGGATCTTACAGTTGCCTGGCACTCTGGCTTCGGAAACCTCTGGATCACTCATTCCCTGGCTCAGTGAATCATTCACCCATAATCCTTAGCTCATACTGTATGCTTCTTTATGTATTGTTCTCTAGGAAGACAATAAATGGGTTTGGACACAATAGCTTGGAGTCTCCCAGAAGTTTGGGGTTGTAAATTGAGTGTGTTGGCTTTAAGACTATTTTTTATGAGTAATAGTCAAACAGACCCAAATGCAGAATTTGGGAGAGGGCTTTCTGCCTTAGCGTTGAAATATCCCTGGACTGTTTCTTATTCTCTGTTCTTACAGTGACCTGCAGTGTGACGGCTCATATGCATCAGCAACTTGTTTCCCCTGCTGTCACTGGCTGTTTGCAGTGTCTGTCCAGTTGTGCTTAGTGAGCATCTCTCTCTTCAATGCCTATCGCACCCCAGGATCCTTGAACAGAGGTCTGCAGCCTGCCACTTACTGTGTGGGTGGCTGAGCTGAATGACCCTGCCAATTCCAGGATCCAAGAATGTTCAAAAGCACTGCTTAAATTAAGGCCATGGGGTGAGAATTGAGCCAGGGTTTGGCAGGCTTATTGTGGAGTGGTGAAGAAGTGTTGACATGCCTCACCTTCTGAGACTCTGCCTCTAGAGTGGCCATCCTTGTGGGAAGGCTGACTTATTGCCACTGACTCAGCATTTGTCAGCAAAGACTCAATTCCTTTAAATATCCAATGCTGAAATTCTCTTTCCACTTAGATTTTAACTCAACTTTCCACAGGGTAGAATCATCTTATTTCACCATTAGGTGCTTATGGCTCTGATGCCCCTGACCAAAGGAGCAGGTACTGGAATCTTCTTTATTTTGTGTCCTCATGGCCTAGCAGGGACCTGGCTCCCAGAAGGCTCTTGGTGGACTTATGGAATGAAATCTGCTGGGAAGCACACCTCTGGCTAGTTCTAACCCGCTGGATGGGTGTCTCAGACTCTAATTTCCCACAAGAGTTTCTCACCCATATCCACACTCTCCAGCATTGGCCACCTAATTCAGGCAACTTTGGAACTTCAGAGTGGGAGGTGTACTGAGATGTAACAACCTGCTTCTTGGTGATGACCCGCTGAGGCTCAGCCACTTGAAGGGATTTCTCTGGGGAAATACAGGAAGTCAGAAGGAGAGCTGGGTTTTGAATGCAGTCTGGTGACTCCAGAATTCCCTTCACTCTACAACAGGTGGTATTCAACTCAAGTGGCCACTACATGTGAGGACCATGCTATGCACCAGGGATAGGCATGCAAAAATTGATCATGCTGCATTCACTCACTGAGCCCCTCTCTAGGGTGTATTTCAATATGGTTGTTCATATACACATGTGGCTACAATCTCAGAGTCTCAACCTGGGGCTGCTTGCATCTTCCTCAAGGGTTCTGAGAAGTTGCTGTCCCACAGCCTGTTCCTACTCCCTTTTGTCGAGGTCCAAAGTACTCTCTCCCTATGTACTTGCTTTAAGTTCCCCAACTAATATGTGATAACATTTTTAACAGCTTGATAGAGGTATTATTTGCATACTGTACCCTACTCATTTAAACCAATTCAGTGATTTTTAGTATACTCACAGAGTTGTATATCACCACAATTTTAGAGCATTTTCATTACCATCAAAACAAATCCCACAGCCCTTCTCCATCACTCCCTAGCCCTGCCCCAGCCCTATGCAACCAGTGTTCTATTTCTGTCTCTATATTTGCCTATTCTTAACATTGCATATAAATGGAATCATACAATATTTGTTCTTTTCTGTCTGTCTTCTTTCACTTAGCATAATGTTTTCAAGATTCATTTGTGCTGTAGCAGGTGTCAGTACTTGACTCCTTTTTGTGGTCAAATTATATTCCATTCTATAGGTAGACTACATTGTATCTGTCCATTTATCAATTGATGGACATTTTTTTCCACTATTTGATTATGAGTAATGGTATGATGAATATTCATGTACAATTTTCTGTGTGGACATATGTTTTCATTTCTCTTGGGTATATACCTAGGTGTGGAATTGTTAGGCCATAAGGTAGCTCTATGTTTAACCATTTAAGGTACTGCCAGTCTGTTTTCCGGAGCAGTTGCACCATTTTACATTTATACCAGCAATGTATGATGGTTCCAGTGTCTCTGCATCCTTGCCAACTGTTGATATTATCTGTCCTTTTGATTAAGTGATGTCATTTTATCTCAGCTCATTAACAGCTTCCAGTCAAGGGCTGAGTGTCAAAGCAATGTCTGTTCTGCCACCTGTGGCAGAGTACTGTCAAGAGTCACTTAAGGGTACCTACTACTCCATCACTGCTGGCTGCAGGGCCATTGATAACTCATAAGGCACCTTTAGGAGAATTAGAAAAAGGTGCTGCTTAGGCACATGTAATTCTGTGGACACAGGGCTTGGTCAGGAGGCAGACTTCAGGTAATTAGGAAAAGGATAGAGGCAAGCCTAGGACTCCACAGTTGCAGAGTGGACACAGGATGATTTGAGACCCTGCTTGCTCTTTTGGTGGGTATGACTTTGGGTGCTGTGGTATAGGGAACTACCTGAACAGCCATATTTGTGGCAGTCCTGGATGACAGTAGCTCCAGGTGGGATAGAGATATGGACCTCATATTCTTTTATACCCTTTGACTATTTAAACAAAACAAAACATAAAGCTGTGCTTGCATGCCAGCATCATCCTTGCATGCTTGAATCCTTGGATTACCTGGGAGTAAGTCAGAAATGCAGAAGCTCAGGCCCTACCCAAGACCTGCCAAATCAGTATGTGCATTTTAACAAGATCCCTCCAATGATTCTTATACACAGTGAAATTCGAGAAGTACTGGTCTGATGAATGAGTGCAGCTTTTTGCCAAGACCTGGTGGCTTGCCTGTTTGTAACTGTCACACTCCCTTCCCCTCCTCTCTCCCTTTTCCTGTTAGCTTTGCCTTCATCACTGTATCCTCTAGACTTCCTTTCAGGTCTCTGACATTCCTGAGATAAGCATGTATAGCCTTTAGGTCCCTACTCTGTTCTCTAACTCAAAAACAACCCTAACCCTCAGAGGGTCCCTGACTGCATCTCTTATTAAGTAGTCCTGTCAGAAGTGCAGCCCCTGCCTGGCCTAACCTCCAGCAGCAGCCAAGCATGTCTTCAGTGATTGCTAACAGGGTCCTTGCATGGTTTTGCCCTGAAACTAAACTGGACCTTAAAAAAAAAACTTTAGCTCTTAAGAAAGTCACAGGAGTGTGATTAGAGCCAGTCCTGCCTCTCTTACAAGACCTAGTTCTGGGGCTGAGACTCACTGGAACAGACCAGCCCTTAAAGACACAGTGACTATACGTCTTTATACCAGAAACCAATGCCTCTGGACTAGGGAGGAGGCGGTACTTGGAGGATGGGTGAGATAGATGCAAATGGGAAAGTCAGGACAGCACACCCAGCCCTTCACATTAAATTCCCTTCCCCCTGCCCAGCCTCATGAATGGGGCAAGTCAGGAAGATTGAACTGTTAACATCACTAAAAGGGGCTTCCCACATTTTTAAAGGATCCTTAAATAAGCAGCGGCATTTGGACAGGCTGCATTTGGATGACTTGGGGAGTTTGATGAAACGGGGTTGTCAGACCCCACTTCTGTGTATTCTTTTCTGTCAGTTTGGGTTAGGGACCATTCATCTAGGACAGGGGTTTGCAAACTGAGTCCCAGGCAGACCAAATACAGCCCACCACCTGGTTTTGTATGACCAGTGAGCTAAGAATGGTTTTTAAATTTTAAAATGGTTGAAAAATGAAAAGGAGAAGAATATTTCATGATGCATGAAAATTTTATGAAATTCAAATTCCAGTGTCATTGGCACTCAGCCATAGTCATTCATTTGGGTATGGTCTATGGCTACTAGGTGATACAATGGCAGCGTTGAGTAGCTGTGACAGAGACTGACTATATGGCTTGAAAGTATGGTCTGTAAGCTGAAAGTATTTATCTGGCTCTTTACGGAAGATATTTGCCAACCTTTAAACTAAGGTCTTGCTACACAAAGTATAAAAAACCAACGTGGGAGCTTTACAGAACTGTAGAATCTTTAAACTTAACTCAGATTTAATAAGTCAGAACCTACCTTTTAACAAGATCCCTAGGTGTTTGGGGCTACTTCTCCTTCACCATGAGACTTGCCTCAGGATTCATCTTAGCCTTAGGCCAGGAGTTTTTAAAGAAGCCTGGGCCAGCATGCTGTCATTAGCATTGTACACCGTATTGTTAATTTATCTGACAGATAAGTGGGTGACTTGTTCTCCATGTTGGAGACTTGGTACCTCCTGACACTTCAGACCCCATAGAAACTAGGTTCCTATTTTATTCTTGCCAATTCTTGGCCAGGCCTGCTGTCCTAATCCAAAGCTGTCCTGTCCAAAGCTGGAGGTGGACTGACCTTTGCTATCCACTGGCAGACTTCCTTGATGCTGCCAGATTTCTGGGCAGCAGGCTCAGGTCACTCCAGATCTACTGCTCTGCCAAGGATTCTGCTAGGTGGTGTGGCCCACAGCCCTCCACTGCCCTTACCCGAGGTTGCTGCTGAGAGCTTGATTTGGACATCTGTCTTTCATAGGTTACTGTTCCTTCAGGAGGCTGTAATTTTGCTTCTGGTCAGGAATATACCTAATAGAGCATTTGCAAATGTGCCTTCCTTGAAGCACTGCTTCCTGGAGAGTTTCACAGATGTCCTATGGGCAGCAGAATGCATTGCAAATAAGTTGAGAAATGCTTGGTTAAGTAGGTTTCTTGATTTCAGGACTGCTCAGGGTCATTGATACACTACTGTACCTTGTTACCCTCTGGTAGAGGACGGTGAAAAATAGTAAGGATCACAGACTCTTAAAGTATGGTCCCCAGACCAGCTGTAGCACATGGGAACTTGTTAGATATGTAAATTCTTGAGTCCCACTCCAGAGCTATTGAATGTGGGGGTAAGGGAAGGTGGTCTGGCAGTGCATTCTATAATAAACCTTCTAAGTGATTCTGGTGCACTCCCAAATGTGAGAACATTTTCAAATTTTCTCAGAGTATCTCATTAGACTAGTGTTTGCCCTTTGTTATTTTTTAAAGAAACTGTGTTTTTGGTTTTAGGACAAGACATTTGGGAAGATGACATTAGATTTCCTGAAACATTTACTGGTGGCAATGACCATTGCAGGCTCAAGAGGGAAAAAGGAAAGAATTAAAAACAACCTTTGGGTAACATCATCTGTCTCACATATGCCCTGCTAAACAGCTGTGGGCACACTTGGTTAGAAATTTCCTCCAGTTGAAAGCCACCAACTTCTGTTTGTTGGAAACATGTGTTCTTTAAAATGTGTTTTTGTGTATTAAAATGTGAAGAAAGCTGGGAACAGCCTTTGGGATGCATTTCTCTCCCCCTCTGCATATTGTCTCTTTTCAGAACACTTTCTTTCTCTACAAAATTTCCTCCTCCAAATCCCTAGCTCATTTTTCCAGGGCAGCCACCTCCAAATGGCTTTCGTTTGGGTCCCTGGCCATGGGAAAGCCGCTGGAAGCTTTCACATCTGAGGCTGTGGTCTGTCCCCAGGCAGCATCTCTCAGCACAGGACATCTGTGCACTCTGTCTCAGAGCTCAACTCACTCCCTCTCGTTCTAGAGTTTCCTCCTTCCGCATTCCATTTTGTGGCCAGTGGTGTCTCCATCATGGGTCTGGATATGAATGCTTTTTTATTCTTTGCTATCAGAGTTTGTAACTGTGGTGTTGTCACTTTGTTTGAAAATCCCAGCAGTGTCAAGGCTTGCGGGTGAGGTGAGAGGAGCCCCTGAGATTCCTTGCCAAGATATTTGCTCTGTCTTTTTTGAGGTCTTAAGACCGCAAGAGCTGATGTGGATGGGTGAGTTCTTGATTTATTTTTGCCTTCTGAATGTAATTGAAAAGAAGCAGAATCACCTCGTGGTCCAGAAAACAAAGGCAGTCTGAACACCCCCAAATATGAATGTGGTGCAGGAATGAGTTCTTCTCCAGCTCAGCATCTCCCTAGTGTGCTCTAGAGCTCTCTGATGCCATGTGGCCTCTGTCAGTGACTTGATATGGAACCTTTGCTGAAGGCCTTGCTATAGCCTCCCTCATTTCTTTGATTTTTGACTGTGCCTCAGTTGGCCTCTGTGGAGGACAGTTAAGCTTTCAGAGGACCATTTGCCAATGCTTTGGTTCCACTCTCTGGTTTTTTTTTAAAGGCTAGACCTTTTTTTGTCTGTCCATTGAATGCAAACAGACTCTAGGGCTTTGGGAATGTTCCTTGGTGGAAGCAAGAGTTGGCATTTGTTGAGAGTCCCTGCTTTGGGATAACCTTCTCAGATCTAGGTGCTTATCTGTACCTGATTTCTTCCCTCTTCCAGCTTTAGGCAATGGGCAGGAACACAGGTTGCCCTTCATAATATTAAACAATAGAGGGGCACTGAATTGGAAATATATTATGTTTCCCTTGGATGATAGTAATACCTTCATTTATAAAGTTATCCTTTTAAGTTTCTTTCTGTTAGCTGTGTAAAATATGGCCACAATTAAAATTTCCACAAGCCACATGCCATCTTAATTGTCTTTGCTAGTTAAAGGCTGAGTGCCTGGGGACTCTGGATGCCAGAGGCTCTGCCTGAAGTTTCCTTTCAGGTCTTGTGCAGAAGGTTTGAATAGAGGAAGAACATTCTCTCAGGTGAAGCAGCGGTAGAAAGGATGGGTGTCTTAGAGAGCTCATGTCTAACAAGGATCATCCTCTCGCCAGCCCTCCCCCACCTTGCCACCATTATCTTTTTCTTGGTGAAATAAAGTTAAAACTGACATCTAAGAATAGCTTTAATGGGAAAACAACTCACATAAGGGTGTTTCTGGGATGTAAGTAAGAAAGAGGATGGATTCAGGATGGAGCCCCAGTGCCCACAGCAGTTGCCCAGTAAGCAGTACACTTACTGCCATTTCTCCCTTCCCTGTCTCCTTCCCCCGACAGTCCATCACTGTGCTTCATGACATCTCCTCCCAAATAACTACTTGCACCTTATCTTAATTGTGCATTTAGGGGAACTCATACAAACAATAGCTAAGCTGGAACTTCACTTATGATTTTGGTTTCTGATTTAGAGTTCTTTCTACTGCAGAGTTGATTCCTGCTAAATACAGCTATCCAGGTTAGTAAGTGAACTAGAAGGCTGACTAATGCGATGGAAGCCTGGGGAGTGTTTTTGTTATCTGTTGCTGTGTAAGAAACCATTCTAAAACTCAGTGACTTAAAACAGCAACCACCATTTATTTGTTCACGGCTCTGCAGTTTGGGCAGGGCTCAGTGGGGATGGCTAATCTCTATTCAACATGGTGTTGGCTGGGGCAGCTCATATGGGGAAGATGGATTCAAGGTGGCTCTGCTAACATGTCTGGCAGTTCATCTGGGATGACTGGAATGGCTGGGATGTCTGGGCCTTTCTCACTACCTCTTTACAACCTCCCATTCTCAGATCTTCTCTCTCTCTCCATGGTGTCCTTTTCTCCAGCAGAATAAATGGACTTGTTTACATGAAGATGGCTTCCCTGACAATGACAGCCAAAGCTGCCAGGACACTTAAAGTCCGGGCACAGAACTATCATAGCATCACTGTGTCCAATTCTATTTGTTAAAGCAAATTGCAAAGCAGGCCTAGATTTGGAGTGGTAGTGGTAGTGGTAGTGGTAGTGGTAGTGGTAGTGGATAGACTCTACCTCTTTAGGTGGAGAGAATAGTATGCATATGCAGAATGGCAGTAATTGTTTTTCGTCAGGGTTGCAATTAATTAACTATAGAGCTGGCATGAAAGAGCATATTGGAAACATGAGTTTAATTTCATAGGATATTTGATGGGTGCATTCTGATTAAACGCTGAATCCCAGGTTAGCTCTCCAAGTATATTAGACTGTTTAGCTACAGAATGTGGCACACCCAGATTCATTACAAATCCATAAAATGGAGTAAATCTGTATTCCTGAGAATATCCCAGGTTTATTTCCAGTACTTACTGGTATTAGGAACACCCTCACCTTTCACTTCCCCATATTTCTCTTTTCATTTTCATCGAAGGCAAAGACTTTATTAAAGAAAAAGTAACCGAAAATAGATCAGAGATATAAATATAAAACCTGTAAGTATAAAACTTTTTGATAATATGGGAGTAAATATTTGTCAGCTTGAGTTAGACAAGGCTTTCTTAGATATGACACTAAAAGCATGATCTATAAAAGGTAAAAGAAATATTGTACTTCATCCACATTTAAAGCTTCCATTCTTCAAAAGATACAGTTAAGAGGATGGAAAGATAAACCACAGACTGAAGAAAATATTTGCAAATGACATATATGATAAAGGACTTTTATCCAGAATTTACACCTATATAATAGAGCTCTCTAAACTCAATAATAAGAGAGCAAGTAACTCAATTTAAAGAGTGGGCAAAATATTTTAACAGACATTTTACTAAAGAAGGTTATACAAAAAGATGGTAAACACCATTATCCATCTACTAGCTGGATGAACATGGCCAGCTTAACTTCTACTTTATGTGCCAAATATGAACAATGCCACCTGCTCTCCTAGGTTAGTGATTTGTAATGTACGGTGCAAATATAAGGAATGGTTTTATAACTCCCCCGCAAAAAAAAAAAAAAAAAAAACTTGCACACATTTCTGTTCGTTGTAGAGGGCTGACTAGCCATTTTCTCTGCCTCTTTCACTAGACTTTATGTGACAGACACCCACAAATTGCTGGCCATGACTGTTAGGTAACCACTGGCCACTAGCAATTTGGGGCAGATCATTTACTGTAAGCTCAAGTGGACGTGGGTGTCTCCCACTATACTTTTCCAAGCCACCATGGTTTTAGGGCTTCATAAAGAAACCTCTCACTGCCTACTTCTGTCCACAAGTGTCCAATGTCCTTTCATTTCAAGCAACTTGCATCATTTCATACCCCATAACAAAGGGCTTTAGTGTTTCTTGGTACTGTCAATGCCAAAGAGATTTATTTTGACCTTGATTTTTTCTTTGAATTCATTTGTCATTAGTGTATTATTTTATATTCTGAAATGTATATGTTATATTGTCATAGATTATTTTTAATCCAGAATCTAAGGACTCTGATTACATGAGGAGTAAGGAGTAAGTAACAGAACATTCTTCATCTAGCTTCTAAAGTTGGGAAAACAAGCTTCAATGAACAGCTGCAGTGTCCCAAATAATTTCCCATTTCTGTGAATCCCGAAGGCCCCTCTTCATGCATTTAGCATTCCTGAAATTCTTGAAGTTAAAAAAAATATTGTGAGAGGAACATACAGGGTTTTAAAAAACAGCTTTATTAAGGTATACTTGACATACAATAAACACCACTGAATTACCTTTGCATCTTTTTCAATAATTAATTGGCAGGTTTCTTTGCAGGTCTGTTTCTGTGTTCTTTATTCTGATTTATGGATCTATGTGCCTATGTCTTCATCAATACCCCATTATTTTGATTACTGTAGTTTTGTGAATAGTCTTAAAATTGGGTAGTATCTCCTTCAACTTCTTTCTTCTTTTCCAAAATTGTTTTGTATATAAGTCTGATATAAATTTTAGAATAATCTTGTTTGTATCCACCAAAAATGCCTGCTGGGATCCTGACTGTAATTATGGTAAATCTGTTGATCTATTTGGGGAGAATTGACATCTTTACTATTTTAAATCTTCTAATCCACAAATGCAGTATATCTCTCCATTTGGGGGGATTATTTTTTAATTTCTTTGATTAGCATTTTGGAGTTTTCAGTATACAGATCTGGTACATGCTTTGTTAGATTTGTACTTAAGCATATAATTTTCTGCAGCTATTGGAAATGGTAATTTTTAAAAAAATGCTTTCTAATGGTTCTTCACTAGCATGTAGAAATAGAAGTGATTTTTGTGTTATGACTTTGTATACTGCAAGCTTGTTAACCTCAGGAGTTATTTTGTAGATTCTTTAGGATAACTGTGTCATTTATGAATAGGGATAGCTTTACTCCTTCCTTCCAATCCACATGCCTTTTTTTTTTCTTATCTTATTGCACTGGCTAGGCCTACTAGTATAATGTTGAAAAAGGGTAGGGAGAATGAATGTCTTTGCATTATTCTCAACCATAGGGGAGAAGCATTCAATCTTTTACCATGAAATATAATGTTAATTGTAGGCTCTTTGTAGATCCTCTTCATCAGGTTGAGGAAGTTCTCTCTCTTCCTAGTGTGCTGTGAGTTTTTATCATGAAAGGATGTTAAATTCTGTCAAATACTTTTTTGATACCAATTGATTTGATGATGTGAATGTTCTCCTTGAGTCTGTTAATTTGGTATATTACATTGATTTTTTAAAATTATTGTTTGTGCCATTACAGTTGTCCCAATTTTCCCCCTTCACTTCCCTCTGCCCAGCCCCATAGTCAATCCTTACACCATTGCCCGTGTCCATGGCTTCTTCATATATGTTCTTTGACTAATCCCTTCACCCTCTTTCAAACAGTCCCCACCTCCCCTCTTACTGCTGTCAGTCTATTCCATGATTCTGTGTCTCTGTGTTTCTTTTATTCATTGATTTTTTAATAGTAAGCCAGTCTTACATTTCCAGGATATATATCACTTGATGTTGGTATATTATTCTTTTTATGTATTTTTGGGTTTTATCTGTTAATATATCATTGGGTACTTTTGCATCGATGTTTATGACAGATATTGTCCTGTAGTTTTATTTTCTTGGTACCTCTTTGTCTGGTTTTGGCTTCAGAGTAATGTTGGCCTTATAAAATGAACTGGGACATGTACTCTCTACCGGTACTTTTTAGAAGAGATTTCATAGAGTTGGTGTTATTTCTTCTTTAAATATTTGGAAGAATTCACCAGTAAAATCATCTGGGCCTGGAGATTTGAAGTACAAATTTAATTTATTTACTATTTATGGAGCTATTCAAGTTATTGATTTCATCCTGGGTGAATTTTGGTAGTTGGCGATTTTTAAGGAATTGGTCCACTTTGTCTAACTTCTCAAAATTGTGTGTAGAGTCCTACATATAGTATATGAAATGATATCTCCCGCTTTGTTCCTTCTTATCTTGGCAATTTGTTTCTTCTCTTTGTTTTTCTTTGTCAGTCCTGTTAGAATTGTATCAATTATATGAATATTTTCAAAGAACCAGCTTTTTGTTTGATTGATTTTCTTTATTGTGTTCTCTATTGTGTTGTCTCATGTTTTTTTTTTTTTTTTTTT